>JAIPRL010011802.1:0-12955 GCA_025469235.1 Pemphigus obesinymphae
GCGTTGTTGTTATATCACAATCGCAGTTTGATAACGTTTGTTTACCGATTGTGCCTACATTGCATATGGCGTCGGCTTCACTGATAATAAGAAGACGGCTATCTAGTATTATTATATATCTATGGTTATATGTCAAATTGTATAACAACGAAACAGTTCTCTGGCGAATTGAATATATTGTAGATTATATTATTTTTTGTGTAGAAGTACTCACGTATATTATACTTAATTACCTATTTTATAATGGCTAACTCTAATAGTAAGTATAATAATTATATTTATCGATTATTATAATTTATATAAATCCTCGAAACCATGATTGAATTTTAGAATATGTTGGAAATTCTTTCACTGACAAATTGTACAACACCATATACACGGGGTTATTGGAAAACTGCAGTCCAAAGGACACTGTGAATTTAATGTCCAACGTTAAGAACAAACTAGAATCGCCTCAAAAAGAACAGTTTATATCGTTGTTCGTCAAACTCAAAATGAAAAATGTATTCATTTCGTCTTGTCGATCGTAATTGGTATATAACGATAGTTCTCTTTTTAGGAATCCTTAGACCCGAATTCTGTTCTCCAAATTTGTCACGAATTACTAGAGGAAAACGAACCGGCTGAATCGGTCGTGCGACCAGATCGAATAAATGTACACACATAATACAATCATGGACTACCTATACGCACTCGCAGTACAATTCTATATTAATTGCATTATACTATACTCTATAGATTATTGGTCCAAGCGAACTTAATCTCGAAGAACTCCGGGAAGAAGAAACCAGTCGTGATGAAACCGGATCGTCGATTGATGTGTACGGCAAACGTATAGATGATCGCATTACTGTGTCGTCAAATAGGATAACTATTTTGTCAGAAGGTACAGACCATTAAAATGATCGTATTTGTTGGATTCAATTTTTACGCTGCACAATATTATACACTGTCTAGACACGCGAACACAATTTGGACAAAAAATGTTATTGAATCTGACACAGTGTAGCCAAGGCGTGGAATGCATAAAAATGGACGCGCATCATGCCTGCAAAGTGATTCCGAATTTAGAATTTATGATAATCCACGTGACCGAACTCGGACGTTTGCATAACGTTATCAAAGACTACGTAAACTTACATAACAAACACTGCGGTAGAGTGGCCGACGCTTTTAAATTTGCTTTACAAAAGGAAATCAATTCGTATTATGTTTACATAAACATGTGGGTATGTGTTAATAGATAATCATCATCAAAGGTCTATTACATAAGTAGATTAAATAACCTTTTGAAATGTTTGAATTTTAAGTTGCGCGACAATTTCCACGTATTAGGACAGACCGGTGATTCCTTGCATAAATTTATCCCTTTGGATTATAATGTTCTGATAAGGTTTCGATATCTCGCGGAAGTCGTTAACAATGCCAAAGGCAAGAACGGCTGCAATTTAATATCGGCACTAGTCAACTCGAGTATCCGTGATATTGAAAATACAATTATAAACGAGGTAACGTTTTCTGCGGCATTTTCATATAATATGTACCTAGTACCTACATTGAATTATATACGCATTTTTTCACATTTAGATTGCAAATTCCATACAATCGATGATTGTCCACTGGATGGCCAACGGTGAAGTTGAAGATAAGTATGAGGAATTTTTCATAGTGAAAACTTCGTCTGAAAACTATTGGGAAAATAGTCACACGATAAGGTTTGTGAAAATTCGAAATTTGAATGAAAATTATTTAATTGTATAATGGGTATAATCAGTAATGTACTGGAGGGTATATTGGGGTACAGATCGTGTACTTGTATTAAACTACTGCATTTTGAAAAAAAACATTTAACCAAATTAAGTCCTGAAAATATTTACAAAATAAAAATATTGTAAGACATTTTTTTTAGCACAATTAAAACAGGTTTTTGCCATTTTATTATTTGATGCGTTATATTAATATTGTATAACTTACCTAATATAATATTGTGTATTAAAATATGATCTAAAATGTCTTAAGATAAAATAATTTTGAGCTAATCTCAATATAAAATGTATATACTTCAAAACTGAGATAATATTTTTGAAAAATATCGTCAATCAATATAAAAAATAAGTACCTGCGATGTACTTAACCACCATACCGTACTAACTCTACCTAACCTATCATACTTTGTAAAAATGTCAAGAACCTATTTAGACCCATTTTTTCACCAAAATTTGAATATAGCTCACAATTAACAAAATAAGTAACTTACGTTAATTATACATACATTTTTGGCAAAAATTTCAAGTCCCTAGGACCATTATTTTCGAAATTACGAAGAAATAACTAATCTTGAATTTATGAAATCGTGTTTTTACCGTTTTAATGTACTTTTAGGTAGTTTTTTCTTACGCGTTAAAAAAAATTTGTCCAGAAAATCAAAAAATGACTTCTCTAAACTCTAAAGTACCTACCAACTTGGTGCAATTCGCTACCAAAAAATGGGTAAGCACTCAACTCCTACTAGAATTGGTATAAAATATACATCGTTTTTCGATATTTGGTAAAAAAAAAACGTTTTTTGATCACCTATGGAAAAATCCTAGCTACGTGCGTGATAGTGACGAGTGATATGGAGAAAGGTGGAGGAAAGTGAAGAAAATACGGGAAATAAAGTTAAATGAAAGTGCAGGTCTAGAGTGGCCAACCCCAAATAGTTGAGGGAGAAGGCGAAGGAGAAGAAGAAAAATAATGGGTTGAAGTAGGTATATGCTTTTTGTATATATAAGTATAGTACAATAGTCCTTTATTATTCAACTCTTTTTTAATTAATTCCGTCTCACAACTCAAGTTAAATTTTAATTATATATCTTTATAAAACTGATGAATAGGGTTCGAATTTCAATAAATCTACATTTTTTTTTTAATCCTTTCAAGCTGTATCGGATACATACTAAGATATAACTTAACAACGATATTTTTTTTTCAAAGTTTTTCATTTTTAAGGTAATTTTCTTGGAATATGAATAAAATTGACTGTTTTAAAATATATACAAATTTTATATAAAACCATAAAATTGTATACTTTACAGATAGAGCATTCAATTTTAAATTCTAAGCTAAGCGAGGAAGATATTGGTTTTACAGTGGTGTGTTTATTTTTCTTTACGTTTGTAGATGTACACTATTTCGAGTAGAAGTTGAACAGGAATTTTAGAGTAAAGAACTTTTTTGGTAGAAACTACATTCTAATTGACTCTTTTAAGCGGTTATTTTTCGATTTTTCCAGCAGTAATATTTGCATAAAGTAAAATTACCAAAAATACAAAAAATTATTATAAATCGGAAAATAATAAATCAGAGACTAAAGTTACACCAGATCTTTACTATAGCATTATATTGACCTGATAGACATTTCGAAACTTTAAAACAACTTTCATAAATACATAAAAATGTTTAAAATTTGATTTTTATATAGATAATGCATATATTTTTCGGGTAGAAAAAGTCAAGTAAGAGCTGTCAAGTACCTATACTTGTATAGCTTCTAGTTGACACTTTAAAAAGGTCAACTTTTGATTTATCTCAATTGTTTATAAATCGATATTAATAATACACTATTCTATCCGAAGGCCGAAGGGATGATGGAAGAAGTTTACCATCTGTATTTTTATTTTTATTTTATACTCAATAATAATAAAAAAAAATTAAATTTTCAAGAGGTTTATATTTCTTATTTTAAAGCGTTGGTGAAAGACAAAGAAAAAGATAAATAATAAAAACTTGCATCTATTATGTAGACATTTTTTTTTATCTACACGCGTTTAAATTTTTATTTAGTATTAATAACGCCTAGACAGGCAGTGATATGGTTGCATCCAAGTTGGGTTCCGAAATTAAAATTTAATCCTATTGGTTTTACAATGATATTTATTTATTTTTCTGGAAACAACTTTTTGACCAGACGACTTGGTCTAACCATTACATACGTACCCTGTTTCTGGTAGCAAATTAAACTGGGATGGTACTTTAAAGAGATCATTTTTCGATTTTCTCAATAATATTTTAATGCATAAGGAGAATACCAAAAAATGAAAGAAAAAAACGGTAAAAACGCGATTTTATCAAAATCTAATATGCTATTATTTATTTGTAATTCCAAAAATAATAGTCATAGAGTCTAGAAATTTAAACTGAATATGAAATCTTATACTATATTAACTTATATAAATTTTCAAACAATTTCTTTCAATTTTAAGCTATTTTATAGCAATTATAGATTTCAAAGTATTTAAGTCCATATAAGGAGTAATTTTTTGTCTTATACCTACAATATTTCTCATAGTTGATACAAGATCAAATACATTGAAATTTGAATGTGCATAATCACAGATAACTTGAAAACTTGCAAGTTTTCTGTGACATAAATGATAATAATAGTTATTAGTGTACACTATATTATTGTAAATAAATATTATTTATAATGTAAACAAGATCACACTCAATTGCATTTATTCTTAATTTTTTATTTCATAATTATGGTAATTATTGAATTTAAGAACTAAATATTTTTAACATCAATCAAGAACAAGGGAAGACATGGGAACAATTATACCTCCTTCCCCGTTCGCAAAAAAATTGAAGGGCTCCCTGCACAACAGGGTAAGTCCACGTTTGCAAAATGTTCAGGAGAAGGAAAAATTATTGTAGCCAATAAAAAATAAATAAAAGAATGTATTTTAATAACAAAATATGATATTGAGTAGTACACACATAATGTTGTCACTATATTATGTCTTAATATTTGGTTTTTGTAGTGCATATATATTCCTAAAGTTTGAAAAATATGGACTTACCCTGGTTTTTGCTCATAAAATGTAAATATATTTTTTAATTTTTACTTATTATTAAGTAAAAAATAATAATAATTCCTTAAAACCAGTAACCAATATAAGTAATTGTCAAAAAGAATAATATTTAAATACTGAATAATGCTTTGTACATCATGGAGTATTATACTGTTCATGTTCATTATTTTGGTATGAACTTTCATGATTTTTGATCATAAAATACAATATTTACCTTATCTCCGTAAATAACGATTGGACATACCTTGTTCTTGAACAGTATTCACCGTGATGATATATGACGCATTCAAAACAATTAAAAACTGGTTTTCGAAAAAAATGGACTTATCCTGTTGTTGCAGGGAGCCCTTCAATTGGAGTAAAACGGTGTAATAAATAGGTTCAAAACATTTTTTTTTTTTACTTTTTTTTGCTTATAACTCATATATTGACCCTCCCGTTTAGAACCTCTGTATCTGTCTCTGACATCAATAGTTATGTTTATTACACTGAATTTCTACTCAGAATCGTCTTATTGAATGCAGTGATTTATCATTACTTTTAAATGGAATACATCCACTAAGAGTATGCTGTCCAACGAGCGAAGTACCTCTGCCAACACCCACCATTCGAAGTGCTTCCTTTTTTTTGTTTTTATTATTCATTTGTAGCCTGATGATGACTTTCGGTCAGAACTAGTTGTTACTTACCATCTTTTTTTGAACAAAAAATGTTCATAAATGTGTGAAATTCAAAACAATAAATTTATCATTATTCATTATTCGAATTCGATAATTTTATCATTATATCGCACGCGATAAATATGTCACACGATTTTAGCATATTTCAATAAACGCACCCCTGTAGGCTATTATTACCCTCTAATATCTTGGACCTAAACTCGAATGCTTCGAGTAATATAACTTACCTATAAGTATAATAATAAACAATACGAAAAATGCAAAGAAACTAAAAATAATAACGCTAAAAGTAAAATGTAAACAAAAGTAATGCTAGGTTATGTCTATATAGGAAGCGGTGTGGGATAGGACGAGAAATTTAACTATGAAAAAAGATTAAAACCATAAAAATTATTTAAAAATAATCATCAAAAATGACAATTTTATTGTTGATACCCTAATTAACTATGATTGAATATGTAAAATAATTTTAATGAAATTCTCTGACATTTTGTCTTCTCAACATTTTATAATAGTTATTAAAACTACAAAACAATTTGAATATGCTTTTGTTTTATTTCATATAAACATGTTTTTGAATAAATATCGTAATTGTACAACAATAAATCATGAACACTATTTTATATACAATTTTTTTCAATTTCCGTTAAATAAATATTTCATAATAAATTGCTATATTTATTTTGGTATAGTTCGACAAACACGTTGGATTTTCTGAATAAACATCTGTTACACGATATTTACCAGACGGGGAAAAACATGAGCTTTTTACTAAAAGTTATCGGTCCGAAGATTAATGTAGAAATCGAAAAACTCAGAGATGAAATCAAGAGACTAGCTAATGAAGGTAGTATACATTCGAATTCAATATAGTCAAGGTATATAGGTATAATACGAAACATGTTTTATTTTTTTATTTTTTTAGACGGATTTCTAATTATGTTAGCAGACAGATACAGTAAAATATCGACGAAAGTGTCTGACATATGTGCCCAGTCTTCCATCTCATTAATGAATATGTTAATAAATAAATATAATCTGTTCGAACACTTCGAAGGGTTCCGAAATTATATGCTACTCGGTCGTGGAGACTTCTACGCATACGTTATATCCCAGTTGGAGTACGATTTTCATCTAAACAACTTAGACGACTATGCTTGTGTTCTTGATTATGATAATTACTTTCAATTTTAGACGGTTTTTCGGAAATAACGACATGGCCTACTATCAACTGAAGGACATAATGGAAAACGCATATGATCTGACGTCAGCCGGCAATGACGATAAGAAATTGTTCGATAATTTGAAGTACAAAATCGAAACGAACGGAGAGGTGGTGAATTGGGATAGTTTCAAATTCGAGTACGTGACAGATGAACCACTGAATCAAGTAAAATCGAATTTAATATCACATTAAGTACATACACTACAATTTAAAAGCCAATTATTCATCGTTCGAAACACATAGATATTTGGCCCTTGTTTCAATCACTACACTAATGTTTTCGAGTTTTTGTGGCGACTGAAAAATGTCGATTGGATTACGAACAAAATATGGCAAGAACTCACTTATTTTTCAAAGAAATCTTACAAAATAATCGGTAAATAAAATTTTTATTGTATAGAACGATTAACATATTCTCCAAAATCCGAATTGAACTATTTAAATAATATAATACGTAGTTCGTAGTTATAAATATATTTCCATAAAACCCACTAAACGGTCACGAAAATAGTATTAGGTTATGTTAATTTTGTCAATATAACTCGAATTTGAACCAATTCTCTATATTGGGTCCTAAAAGCTAAAATATAGTTTGTTTGTTTTTTTAAACTAAGTTTTAAATATGCTTTTTGACAAAATAGAATTGAAACCTATTTTGAGAAACGTAAACGCATTACTGTCGAGCATGCTGAGTTGCATAAGCACAGTTCAAAATTTCATATCCGAAATGATCAACGACGAATGGGAACGGTTCAAAATCGATACGTACGAAGCTATTTGCGTTAAGACAGTCACGGACGCTCACATGTCGGTTTTGGAATCGATAACAAAATATGTCGATGATGAGTCTGTGGTAAGCTATAGGACCTATATGGTATGTTTTTTTACTTTTGGATTGATTATATGATAAATTTGGTAATACTTGATAAAGTTTTAAAGCCCCAAGTTGATTAAGAATAATGCTATATTTTTTACGCGAAAAATGGTTAATAAACATTACGTCATTAATAATGCATTATTATTATTCTAATATTTATATTTTAATATTTTAAATGTGTGTGAAATACTCAATTTATTCAATTACAATAATATAAATTATCCAATAATCTATATTCTTAATTACAAGATACAGATGTGTACATTGATGTTAAAAAGAGCGTGTAAAGAGCATGTAAAGAGCGGGTAGAGCTTAAGAGAGTTCTAATAAGATGCCAGCGCGTCTTTTTTTCAAGAAGTTTTGTAGTATAGGCAAAACTTATAGATGATGAAAATTTTTTCTAATATAAAAAAATTACCACCTAATTTTATTTTTACTAGCCTTTTAATATAATAAAAGATAAATTAAAATTTTTTCTACAGAATGCATCATCATTCATCAATGTTATTCCAGATATATGAGCATAAAATATATTGTGTCATATCCTGATATTTAGGTGTAATATTTTGACTATTTATTTTTAATTGATTATTTTTTAAATTCTTGTAGGACTAGTAGTAAAAATGCAATAGCCTAACTGTTTTTATGTACCCAAAATAAAATATAATAATACAATGTAATTAAAATATATATGGATACTAGCTGAATTATCCGGCGTTGCCCGGATTAGATTGTTTTGTTTTAAATATTTTTTAATCTTTATAGAAAATAGATACAACATAGCAATCTTATGCAACTTCGATTGCCCCAGTGTTTGGTATTTTACATATTCTATTTGCTTAATCCATTTTAATAATATTTAAAAAAATATTTTATATATTTACAAATACCACAGAATTTGACATCAACGCCACCTATAGTACACAAACTTCTACAGAAGGTCAATTATTCATAAACTTCTCGAAAGGTTTTAATGATCAATTATTCATGAATTTATGATTTTTTTCATTTTAAAAAATAGGGAGGTGAAATTTTGGGGGTTATATGTTATATGATATACGAAAAATCTTAAAACAATTTAAAAAAAATGTTCGTCAAAAAATAAATAATAAATTAGAACCCAATTGTAGTGTCACCTACCGGGTCCGGTGAATCTAAACCATCCAAAGACCCACTCTAACACACATAAACATTTTTATTAAAATCGGTCCAGCCGTTTAGGAGGAGTTTAAATACTTACATACGGACAGAAGAAATATATTTATAAAGAAGATATGTATTACACCTATAAGCTATAGATAAGTAATTGTATTTGTTCCTAAATACTTTTTTCCAAATTTACTTAAAATGTATTTATATTTATTTAAATAGTTTTTAAAAGTATCCTTTTACAACACCACTAATATTTTAAATTAATATTAAATATAAGGAGTATTTTGAATTGACAAATCATGTGAGTAAGGTAACGAAATTATGTTATTTGACAATTATTTATATACCTAATATTTCTTATGCACTTATTCAGCTTTAGAATAATGATATTTTATAGGAGAAAGACTAAGCCAAATCGTGGTCATTCGTTATACCCAATAAATAAATCTGTGAAAAAGTGTTTATGACTTGCCAGGGCAAGTTATGTTCTCAGTTATTGTTATTAAAGTTGTCAAAATAATAAATCAATGAGTCTTCAATAGTATTTTAAAAAAATGTATATTTTTAAATTAACGGTGGATAGTAATATTTGACGTATAAGAATCGTTTAAAATGTCGTCAACTTACCAGTTATCATCGACTGCAATCTCCCGTATTCTTAACGAGTCTGACCTTATGTATTGTATTCATTTCAGTCGTTAGACGCGTACGTCAAATCGTTGAAAAATAATGTCGAAAAGTTCGGCGACATTTTCCGACATTTCGTCGATACGTTAATATCGATACAGGAATCGTCAAAGTCCAAAGGGCCATACAACAAATACGGAGAATACATAAACACGTTTTTTGACGATTACATAGACATAAAACGATCATACGAGGTGACGATAATTATTTACATTTCATATTGATAATTTTGGTTTAGTAGGTACCGAGTGGGGTTAAAAATTAAATTTAAATAATTTTAATGACAATAATAATTATTATTAAACACTTTCCGGGCGTAAATAAAAGGAGCCATTCAACAGAGCGAAAGCCAAAACAGCGAACATTAAATAATCACGAATAGTGATAACAGTGAAAAGCAAAATGGCCAATACCAAATGATGTTAACAAAAGCAAATATTCATAGCGAGTTACAGTGATGGTTTTACAGGGGGGGGGCGATAGGTGTATCGCCCCCCTTTGACCTTTTTTTAAAAATCTTTATTGGTTGCATTATTTTAATATATAGGTATATGACTATAGAGTCTATAATAAATTATTCAAAATAAACAATTATGATTCCAATGTCTAGTCTAAACCACTGGCATTGAAGTAGATAACAAATAGTTGTTATTTACCTCTATAGTCTCTACTGATTTTTGACATCCAAAAGAAATTAAAAATCTCGATTTGACGAAATCGTATTTTTGCGGTTTTTTTCATCACATTTTGGTACTTTTTTCTAACGCATTAAAAAACTATTGAGAAAATCGAAAAATGACGTCTTTAAAGTACCAACTAGATGCAATTTGCTACCAGAAATAGAATAAAATTGCAAAGATCGCGGAGACTCCTTCTGGTAAAAAATTTGTTGACAGAGATAAAGAAAAAAAGAAAGAAACATAACTTTTTTCCGTTGATTTTTTTAATTAAGTTAAATTAATTCATGACTAACGTTATATTAAATTTTTCCAAGTTTTAAAATCCAAAATTACCCCTTTTAGGACTTAGATACCTCAAAATCTAAAATGTCTATAAATAACCGAAAATTGCAAAAAAATTTAAAACAATTTAATCAACGTAAATAGGTATATTACTAAATTAAATATTCAATGTAAATTTCAGAATTTTAAAGTCATTGTTTTCGAAATTACGAACAAAATGAAAAAATCGTATTTTTGACCTATACCATTAAAACATCTTAACCAGATGTTGTTTGAGATATACTGATGTTGATCGATTGGTCATTTTTTGATTTCCTTGATAGTTTTCTTTAGCGTAAATAAAAATCTATTTATACTTTTTTAGAAGTTAAAAGAATTGAGTAGGATTTTTCGGGTAAACATAGTTTTGATAGGAAATTTATTGTTGTTGGTATTTCAAAATGTCAATTTTTAATTTTATAGTAGTTTTAAGCGTATTAAAGGAAAATTACCAAAAATATAGGAATAAACACCTGCAATAGTCTCGCTCAGTGGTCAGGATGGTTTTACCGAAAGGAAATAAATTTCAAATTCAATATTTCCACTACCGCAGTGTCGTATCCGACGAGCGAAGTGCATCCACCCCATAACTGACCAGTGACCGGCTTTTTTTTTTGTAATCATTTATTGTAAATATCAATAAAAATATTAAGACAGGTATATTAAAAATTAAAAACTTTTAAAAAGTCAGTTTTCTTTATATGCGTTACATGTTTAACGTACGCGGGTGCACTAGTAGGCAGAAATCGAGATACATGACAGTACAGGACAATCACTATATAATCAGACACTGCCCACTGGTTATTCAATGCGGACGTTTTGGCGTGATGGTATTAAATGGTATTGATTTCATCACAATCCGAAAATAGCATTGATATCGATGAATTATTCGGTAATTCAATCGGATCTTCCCACTTAATATTATTACAATTTTATTGGCTTTTAGGTTTCTAAACACAAGTTTAGGACACGTTATATCGCCCGCTGTGTCCGTCCGTCCTATCGTTATGTTGTCATAGTAACTATTGTATACCTACCTACCTATATAGTTACAAAGGACATTATTGATTTTACATTCGATTATCTTTACATTTTGTTGTTGTTCGTATATATAGTTATTAGGAAGATAGAAAACGGGAAATCTAGCAAGCTCGAAGAGTGTATAATGAGCTCGCAGGTTGGCCAAGTGAGCTAAGGGGAGATTTCCCCCTGGACCGGTTAAAATGATGAAATTCGGGCTTATGGTGAAAATGTATGGATAAGAAAAATTGAAATTCTGTATTAAAAAAAAAAAAAAATGCGATACTCTTTATGATTTTGCTTATCAACTCTTTATGTACAGTAGGTATATATACAGTAATAATTACTCGTTGAAATATTGGCTGGTTCTTAAAATTAAATTTAAAAAAAAAAAGAGGACATTTTTTTAGGTTTTTATATTACAGTTTTTATTAGTTGTATGAAAATATGTATTGTATATTAAAACGCTAAATATTCAATTTCAAACTCCAAAAAACTACTTAGTAGTTACTTCTTTGAAGTACTTACTGTGCACAATTTTGTATTCTTATATAGCCTTATATTATACAATAATATTAACATTAACCCTTTCAAACCTGGAATTAAATTTGTTTGGTTATTTTTTTTTTTTTTTTACTATTTTGTCATAAGAAAGAAACATAAGTGAACCAAAACGTTTTTTTATACATTTACTTTATTAGTGGGTCCCCTGTAGAGGACATCAGCTGACATTTATTGAGTCGAATATATTAAAATTTATATTTGATATTTTTCTTAAGACTCAAACTACATGATATACTTAAAATAATAAAAACTTAAACAAATACCTAAATAAATATTGTAAATTAGAAAACAAAACAATAGTATCTATTTGGCCACTGATAATAACATTATTGTAATATCGTCTGTTCAGTGATAATACGGTTATATTTTAACGTCGTAAGTCTAGAATAAGGAGAGCAAACATGTACGGTCACTTCAATAAACATCCCGAAATGATAGTTGCACGCACGTTTGTTGTCTTTATCTTACATAATATGCATAGCATAGCAAATCTACATACCGCATTCTTACTACGGTTTATTTATAATTAATATTAGAGTAAATTTACCTATTATAAAATTTTTAGAGGAGAACGTAAACTATGCTTTAACGTGGAGAATTTTTTAAAAAAATTATTTTTAAAACTAATTATATGCATTCAAAAAAATGAGTTATTTGACTACTTATAACTTGTATAAAAATAAAAATATTAGAAAAAAAAAAAAACTCTAGGCTAGGGCACAATTTATGTTCTCTTCTAAAACTTTGATAATAGGTAAAATTACACTTATTGATGTGTAAAAGGATTGCAAAAAGGATTTGAAAAACACCATGTGGTTGTCGTTCTTATGTCAGTCTTGAACTAACTATTTTATTTTGGTTTTTACAATTAGTGGTTAAGTGGACTGTATAATGAT
>JAIPRL010011803.1:0-12950 GCA_025469235.1 Pemphigus obesinymphae
AGATTTAAGAATTAAACTTTATACTTACCCTTAATTACATAAATAAAAGATTATTGAAGAAAATGTACATAATAATACTCGACGCATAACGAACACAATGTAATTATCACACATACTATCTTAAATCGTGCACCGGTCTACCGAGAAAAGAACATTGATAACATTTGGAGAAAAGCAATATGGCGGTACTTGCGTATCACAAAGTTGCCAGCATACCTGTTTATTTTGTCATGCTAATAACCATCAGGTATGGACATATTTTATACAAATTAACGTTTAGCAAGGTAAATACGTAATAACATACCTTACCATCTGTATCCAATTCTTTGTTCAATTCTCCGATCGAGACCATTGGATAATAATTTTGTCTATGCGATCTGTACGGCTTGTATTCCAAATTGCCACTTTCCAAAGAACAACAGCAGCTAACTTATCGGAAAAGATCGACATGATGAACCTCACAAAATCGCAAAAAACTATTTTGATTCTGTTTACCATAAAAAGGATAAATTGAGTAAAATGATAAAAATGTAAAACGCGAAATGTGCTTTATGGAGCCACGTCATATTTAATTATATTGTTTTGATTAAATTGCAGAATCGCAAAAACGCGATCACAAAACGAAAAATCGCAAATCACGTTCGGCGGGGTACTTTAACAATAATTACTCGAACAGTCAGAAACTATGCGATTGAATTTTAGTAACAATATTGAATAAAAATAAATCCATTCATTTATTATATAGTTACACGTAAAAAACGGAACTTATTATTAGTTACGTGACTTTTTAATAACTCATAATCCGTACATTTTGAAAATATTATTTAATTAAAGACATAGATTGCGATGAGAATTTATTTATCATTTTATTTTTATCTGTTATTTATTGTAGTTAAGAGTAATATAAATATGTAAATGTCACAATAAAACAATGTACTTACGTATATAGAAAGTACTGTAAAATAAATTAATATAAATAATTTTACATGTATATGTTTGGTCAACCCTCTGTTGCAGAATAAGTACACGTAATAATAGGCATATAAAATTATATATGTATATTTTTTTTTTATAAAATTCATTTATATATTATTTAAATTAATATATTTAAAATTTAAAAAAACCATAAGAAACAGTTAAATGAATCAGTAAAAAAAAAAAAACCATGAAAATTATGTTTTTTTTTAAGAGTTAATTTTTTAAATCTTTATCAATCGATAGAATTTATCAACTAGATACTATATATAACTATTTTGACCATAATTTTACAAGATATTTTTGTGTATGAAGTACCTATGCATCTATATACTTAGAAACAGTATAATATAGTAATATAGTTTTTTTTTTTACATTTTACAAGGTTTTAGATTATTATTGATATTTAAAAGTCATTATTTACTTTTTTTTAAAAAAACCAAGTACCTTTACAATTCTGAATTTCAATAATAACGAGATACCTTACCAGTTACTTTGGTAATTATGTAACGTATTCAGAAAATATCGTACTACATATTATGAATGAAAAACAAGCATTAGAATTTCTCTTTTTTATCAACCTAGATACATCATATAAATACAAAATAAAAAATCATAATATTATTATCTATGCAGTCATTTTTTTAAATATTATACTCATGTTTTAAAAATGTATAGTTAAAAAATAAAATAAAAATAAGTAAGTTTGTAAAATGTGTAAAAAGGTACTTACATAATATTCAAAAGAAATTGGCAACGTAGGGCAAAAATGTTGTTGATTGAAATGAATTATTTATTGTTTCATTTTTAAACGATATTTTCAAGTTGATAAAAATAAGAAATGTGAAAGTAATATTTTAAATACCATATTACAAATACTTAAAAAAACCAATAAAAAATTATAGGGAAAACGTTATAGAATTTTATTTTAAATTGTACTTAATTAGATTTTCATTTATCTAAATACTTTTATATAATTGCTTATATTTTATGTTTCACAAAATTTTTCATCGCCTTCTCTTATTTGTTAAACCTATATAAATTTCCTATTTTAATATAACAACCTATGATTCGAATAGATGAGAATATAATATTTCTATTTGAATTGACGCATTTTGACTTTCTAAATTCAATACATTTTTCCCAAATATAATAAACATTATAACTCAAGATTTGACAGAGCAGAGAGGTTTAGCTATGTCTTGAATTATAAAGTAAAACCTACTACTCAGAAAATATTTAACGGATTTCAAAAATGAAATTATATGTATATTTCTATAAAAATATTTTCTTTAAGAGTTGGTTGGTTTATTAATAGGGGGACCGGTTTAAAATTGAGACATTGTTAACATATAGTTTTAACTGTTAACAAATAAGGGAGAGGATATAAACATTCCGAAATTAGGGAAACAAATATAGAACTGAACGTACAAAAACTCTCTAAAACAAAAAAATATTTATTCTACTCGAGATATAGACACTAACACATAATAATAATAATAATAATAATAATAATAATAATAATAATAATAAAATTAAACTGATTAATGACTTATTTGAGTAACTCCGTAACACTTTACTTCCGACCTTTGTTTTTAATAATAATAATTTTGAATTCCGTTCAATATAAACGGCGTGTAGATTATTTTGGCGTGTTGAACATTTAAGACGTGAGTAAAGTGGCTTCGCCCACATTATATACGATTAGATAAAACGAGCTTGCATTATTCAAAGTCGGTAAATTAATCGACGCGTACCTAGCGTAACCGTGTATCTGTGTCTTTGTATGTGTGCCTGTGCGATTGTGTATAATATCATATTATATTATTAAAAGAAGTGTAGGTATGTATATACACGTTATACATACATTATATCATAGATGTGTGTGTACTGCGTATATGAGTATACAATATATATAGGGTCACCGGTAATGCGCCTACGTGGTTCTCGATTACTATCTAGTAATGCATCGTATGTATACGGTTTTCACAAATACGCCGCGGCCAACCGAGAGAGAGAGAGAGAGAGAGAGAGAGAGAGAGAGAGAAAACACGCGGTGGTATTATAATATTATAGGTTATGTATTCGCGCGCTGTGTATAGACTGGAGGATGGGTGGAGGAACAACCACACCCGTGGTATTAGATGGTGCCGTCCAATGGGGGTTGTGTCTATTGTACACGGGCATTACACGGATTTGCGTAATGAGTTTTTTTTTCCATATATAATTGTGTTTCTAAACAATCATGTAAGACTCCGGGAATTCGTTCAACACATATACACATTGGATAATATACGCGAATACGTTGACGAGAAACAATCTCATCCGGTTCCGTCAACATTTGTTGTAAAGAATTGACTTTTATTGTCAGCGATAATAAAAACCATTTGTTGGCAATATTTTGTTTCAATATTCGTCAGCAGAAATATATCGTTGAACCGTTTTCTTAAGTCGATAACCCGAAATTGACTCGTTAAAATCTAAACGGATCTTAATTATTAATATTTGAGCGGAGATCTGGTAGAGCTATGGTATGGTAAATTATCAACTGTCTGCAAATATAATCCAATCAAAATACAGAATTTATGTGGAAATTCGATAGCAGCAAATGTTATAATATTATTACCCATGGTGGAATTCGTTGAACCAAACGCCAATGAAAATCGACCAAACACCGGTTCTCGCCGCTCACAATGTTTGCTGAACTACAGCTAATTAATGCTTTGTTGAAAAAGTAAAACATTGCTTTGAAACCAAATTATTTTAACGTAATGTTAAGATTGTTAGTTGAAGGGCAACATTCCAAAACGTATTTATGCCAAATATTGAAAAATAAGTTATACATTGAAGTATAAAAATGGTGGAGAATCGTGTGAAATCATCTGATTTAATGATTGACTGGACATATGAGTAATAAACTTTGACAAAATCAACATTTTAAAAAATTAAACAAAATTGCCAAGTATTTAAATAATAATTTCAAAATACTAAAATATATTTCATTGTATTTTTGTGGATTTTTAACAGTTATTACATTTTTTTTAGTATCAAATATATAACAATATAATTCAGAATAGAAAATGAACGTCTCTGAAAGTAGTTTAAAATGGAAAAAGTATAAATGTCGCTCCACAGCGAACACAGGATTACACATAAATCCTTTAAATCGTTCCGAGGAAGATCTTTGACTCAATAGACCAATAACCACTATCTCCAACCACTAAGTTCAGTGAATGATAACCACATGGCCTAAAAAAAGCTCAAGGATTTGCTCGTAATATCCTTGCTGTACGCCTTTTTTTTGGTGTTCATATTTCCCCCATTATTTGTGCGCATATGATCGGACTTAGAATAAGTGATGCTCGACCGTCTTAATGGATAGACCAGTGTTTTGACTAGCAAATAATTTTTTTCTAATATATAAAAAAAAAAAATGTCCGGCTTTCGCGGATCGTCTATCTAAGGTCAAAAGTACCCCGATAAATGTGGTGCCCTTGGCAACTGTCCGGTTAACCTGTATCATGGGATGGCTCTACATTTCCACTCATAACAAGATGGTGTGTACCAGCCGTTTGATATCTGAAGTTATGTAAAAATCCTCATGTATAGATACTAAGATGTTTATATTTTGTAAATTAAAAACGGGTCAACAATAAAAAGAAGCCAAAATTGTCATAAATCGTCTTGAAAACAGTAAATAAGAAAAAAAATTCATTCAAAATAAGATTATTAAATTACTCAGAAAAATGTTAAATAATAGAAAAAACGGGACTTTATTTCCAAAAATAGAACAAAATGCGTCTCTTTTTAAGTTTGTTGAGACAACGGGATGCAATCTTCAAAATCCGGACAGTCCCACAAAAACCGAACGGACGCCCATGGTACTTGTAAAGATGTGTCATATTTTGTTTATGTTATTTGTTTATTTTCATCTACTACCCGCTGGCCTATCAAAGTTTGGTTATCAAGACGGTTAAATAATCGTTATCATATATAATTGTTTGGTGTATACAATTCGTTTGGCACCTCGGAGAACCCATTAAGAGCAGTATTATAGTGGAGAGTGACACTGGCCTGACAGTATCGAATTCATTGAAAAAAAAAAAAATTTCTAAAAAGAAGAAGTTATTTCGGGGTGACATGATACTTTTGAACAATATTATTTTAGTACAACTGTAAAAAACAATTAAGAAAACATTAACACTATATATTATAATATATAGACTTTCAAACGTATTTGCACTTTAAAACATAACGTCGTCACCACTTTTGTTTTAATATTATGTATCAAATTATAATATTCATAGTATTATTTTTAAATTTTAATTTGAATTGGTAAAAAATTATAGTTAGTAGACATAAGCAACATCTCCAATGTTAATAATAATAATAATATTGTTGTTATGAAGATCAATTCTCCATGGTTATATTGCCAAATATAAAAAAAAATATAACGGGTCACATATCTGGTTATATTATACATTATTTTAAATACATTTTATGGTAAATATAAAAATTTAGGTAATATTCTAAAATTTGTTTAGGCTCATTTATTTTATTATTATTTTTTTTTTTTTGATATTATTTTGGCTAAAGTTATTATAAAAAAATATGTGAAATCACACATATTCTGTCGCGGACATCTCTTTATTGAAACCATGAAACATAATAATATATTGACGATTATACCATTATACTATTGATTATCTTGATTATAAAATATTTAATAAATTTATTGTTTTACGTTACAAAATATTATAATTTTAATAATGAAAAAATTATATTAAAAAAATATTACAAATTGGAAACGTAGGCATTTTTTTTACGTAATACGGGTTTTTTGTAATAAAATGTTATGCTATACGTAGTAAAAACTTAAATTATTAGTTTTGAAATTAAATATTGGGCATTATAGATATATGGTTTTAAGCTGATATGCATATTTTTATATAATAGTATAAAATAGGTATAAAGGTAAACAGGTTTTTTGATAGATAATCGGTGATAGTTAATACCTACTTTGAAGAGGTTAGTTTTCGATTTTTTAAGTAGTTTTCTTAAGCGTAAAGAAAACGTACCTTTTTTAACTGAAACATTTTATAAATGTGAGGGAAATAATAAAATAACAAATAAAGTTATTTCAAAAGTTACTTAAAAAATAATACTAAAAATATAACGTTTATCGAACTTCGTTCAGAGTCGTCGTTTATCGAATGCAATGATTTATCTTTGTGTTTAAATCTAAAATAATAACAAAATATACCTACACTATCGTGATCGAAGACCGACGGGAGGATGAGGACAAACTTACTCCCACCATCTTTATCCGGTGAACTTTTTTTTTTTTCATATCGCAATAAATATTTATTAAATATTTTTTTATAAATAGTAGATGTCTACGAAAAAAAAAAAAAAAAAAAAAAAAAAAAAAAATTATAATAATAATTAAAAATGTCAAGCGGGGACACAATTTAACATTTTCATTTCTCAAAAGGAAAGTTGTACGGGGAAAATATGGACATCGTATTAGTCATATAGGCTCCGAGGTCTGCGCTTGAAGTGTTAATAAAACATTAATTTAATGGGAGATTTGCGATGAGTGTCGCGGGTTAATTGTAGGAAATAATAATAAATGATTACCTATTATTAAAAAAAAAAAAAAAAAACACAAATAAATGATATGTCAGTAATTGTAATAATAATACTTTTGGAAAGAGTAAATACGTTTCGGATACATTTTAGTGAATGTCCTGCCCCTTAGGTGTATCTCAGTCCACGAAGGACAGTATATATTTTATGGTCGGAACGAAAACGAAATGCCCGGACAAATGGGTCACTTAACGATGACGTGTTCTTTATCTACTGCGCGTATTTCGAGTAATCCGAATTCGGCGGGGGCGGTGGGGCTCGGGATGGAGGGCACGCACCGCAGATATACGCATTATATGACAGGAGTGGTCCTTATAGCTATTGACCTACTATATATACCTAGACACAGGAATTACGCGATTCTTATCGACTCGAGACTTTGTTGTACAGATAAACAATGGGGAGCGGAAAAAAAAAATAATGCGAAAAAGGAATAAGAGTGAAAAGTCGTTTTAGAGATTTCTTGTTCTCTTACACTCAGTCACTGAACCAAATATCATTGGTAGAGTTAGCAATATTTTAACGAACAAATATTTGTTGAAATAGTACGGTCATTATTATTTTAATGCATACATTGTTAAATTAATAAAAAAAAATGTGTTTACATTAACAAATTCATTTTGTAAATTTCACAAAATAATATATAAGTTATAATTTGTAAAATTAATACACATTTTATTATATTACAATCAAATATGTCATTAAATTGAAAAAATATTCTGCTTAAATCGACTACCTATTTTGATTGACAAATGGGCATTTGTTCTACACAGGGGAAAGAAAGAAACGAAATACAAAATATTTATAATTGAATTAACAGAATAAACAGTTAATTGAAATACATTTGTATTCAATTGGACAGTTTTACCCAAGACATTGATAAAAGATATTGTAAAATCAATAATACGTTTTGTTATATTTTACTGTTAAAAATTATCGATAATTAATAATGTTATGTAATATATTATGTAAAAAGTACGAAGTATTATAGATGTTATCATATTAATGATTTTCGTGAAAATTTATTTGTATTGTCTTATAAAGTCCAAACCCCTTAAAACATATAAGGTTTAATTTTGAATTAAGGGACTTATTCCAAAAAATTCAACAAAACGTACCTAATTAGAATTTATATAAATAATTAATTTATTAAATAATATAGATACACCACCACGCAACGGGATATACTAAATAATTGAATTGGTATGATAAAAATAAATAAATAAAAAGTTCGTAATAATTTTATTATATTAATTTGGCTTATTTTAAAAATGATGAATAAGTACAATATATAATAATATATAATATATTTCTATGTTCAACTTCTCTCCTAGTTATCATAGATTCAAAATGTAGACATAATATGATACATGACAATATTTACTATAGACAAATATATAGTTTTTTACTTGAAATAATTTTTTTTTAACTTGAACATTTGAAAATTTTATGTTTTTTAATTACAAATTTTAGATGTTCAAATATACTTATCGAACAAATAATCTATATTCGGTCTTAGCTTAATTTCTCATAAATAGTGTAATTATTTCTCCTTTATTATCATTTTTGATTAAACTGTAATCAGAAAGCCACAAGAAGTTTTTCAACAAATGTTGTGATTACAAAACAAAAAAAAGATTTTAGATTACTTTTAAAATATATTTTAACATTTTTTAATTGTGAAATATTAATGGCGCAAAATAATTTTTAAAAATTGACAACGCTGTAGAATACCTTAAAAATGGATGGTATAGCATACTCTGAAGAGCCCATTTGACGCTCTGCAACATTTGGTAATTTATAGTATTATTATTAAATTTATAAGGTTAACGAAAATTACATTATATTGTTTTCGCAGTTTTTCATCCCATAATTCTCGAAAACTTACAAAACTTAAAAATAAGCGCTTAAAAAATTATATTTAAAAAATTTTAGATCTATACACAGATAAAAAGCTATTACAGGATTACTTTTACCATAACCTGACCAAAAAAATGTTTTCTGACAAGATTAAAAACCGTTATGTATATACAAATTTTTTTTTGATTTTCATTTCATTTTTTACAATTTTACAAAAAATATTTATTGCTTTTTTCATTGTTGTTACTGTTGTTAAACTTTGGTCATTAACACAATGTTACAACAGGGTAAACACTTTGGATGTTGAATATTAAATGTGTATGGCGTTTTACCAACAAACGATCATGATTAATTAATTTGAATTTAAAGCATTTTGTACATATACGAGAAGATCTATTTACATTTTACATAGGTTTATTTAATAATTGTATTATGCACTTCATAATCCAACTTTTATATTTAGGTACATTTTGTTACGTTAATCTTTTTTTTTCGGGTTTATAATACCAAATATATGTAATGGTTTACTATACTTTATACTTTTGGATATATATTACTTCTTTATTCTATACTTGGCTATATTTCATCAAATTTGTGTACTAACATCACGATATTTGATTTTACTGTTGTATTGAAATACGGTAATAAAATTACAAAATAACATTTCTAGAAATGGTACATAAACATAAAAATAATAATGATTTACATTATTAAGTAGAATATGGTTTATGTATGGTCTAAAAATATTGAAGAATTATTTTTAATAACTTCATATATTTATCAGTTTTATACTATAATTAGTGACGTCAAAAATAACAGAATAATATAATAATCGAAATTACTTTTAAATTGTAATTTTTTTTACAATATTACGTTAATTGAAATAATAAGATATTATTGAAAGTATTACTGCGTTACACAAAAAGTAATTTCGTTAGTAAATTGTATTTTACTACCCTAAATTGTTTTTATGTAATTCAAAAAGCAGTGTGAAACTAGGATTTACTTTTATTATTTTTGAAGGGGGGGGGGCAAAACTTTTTTTAGTTATAATAATTGTTTATAACTTATAATTATTATTAACTTATATATTATTATTACATGTATAAATATATAACTGCCACGAAAGAGGCAAAACCGGGTCCTTCGGGCTCCATTTTTAATCTGCTAATGTCCAGAAGAAATTTAAATAATTGGTTACATTTAAATATTTACATAGTGAGACGCTCTGTATATAGTGACCTAAAAACAAGTTGTGCAAAACATTATCATCGATTATAGATTTTTCTAATTATTCTAATGAACACGTAATTTGGAAAAAGCGATAAATTGTGGGAGTGAACAGTAAACGATAATTTATTCTATATTGACATGAGATATACTGTTTATATTTCATGATATGGTATTCAAAGTAGTTTTTAATGAGTCAGTGATTTATAAATATAAATAAATACCAAGTTTCTACAAAAGAAAATTATTCTTTCTTTTCTTTCTTTTCTTTTCTTTTGTAGAAACTGGGTATTTATTTATATTTATAAATAATTCTACAAGTAACTCAACACCAAAATATATAAAAAAAAAAAAAATTGTTTTTTAATTAATATATAGATTTTCAAATTTACAAATCTATTTTATATACGACAAGGGGTAAGGTGCTTTCGAAAAAAATATAACAAAGTATTTAAAAATGGGAAATATATTATTATAGTTTAAAGTTAACAACTAAATTTATTTTCTCTAATAGAACTTAATTCCATATGACACGTATTATTAATAAACATTGTGTCGGTGTGAATATATCAGAATTGGATTCTAAACTATGTATACGGACATTTTATACGTATTTTACTAAGGAGTATAGAAAATATGCTTTTAAAATAAAAATCAATAATTTATTATAGCTTAACCATAATATATGGGGGGGGGGGGGAAAGAACATTTGCGTTTGATTATTACGTCAATATTGTAAAGTGTTATACAGTCAAGATTTATGTTTATGTATAGCTAATACTCTAAAGTTTATACTTTATAGAATATTTTAATAAAAGATTGTTTTTAATATATTCCATAATATATTATTTTCGTGTTGACTTTTTGTTAACTTCATTATCAGCAATAAATTACAATAAGCATTAACGCTATTAAAATAGGTATCAAAAAAATAAATAAATAAATAAATAAATAAAATACAGCTATAGTCAGGTATAGGTAATTATAATTTTAATAAATTAAATGATTATTAATGGGTAATGATTTTTCAGAATAACGCATTACTTATTTATGTAATAAATATAGCAAAACCCAATTGATAATATTTTTGATTTTC
Source organism: Pemphigus obesinymphae (assembly GCA_025469235.1). Taxonomy (NCBI): domain Eukaryota; kingdom Metazoa; phylum Arthropoda; class Insecta; order Hemiptera; family Aphididae; genus Pemphigus; species Pemphigus obesinymphae. The sequence goes on from JAIPRL010011803.1 coordinate 10,811, forward strand.
TGTTCTGTTTCTTAGTTTAAATGAACTAATTCAAACGAACCAATTTCAAATGCATGAATAGTGCGAAAAATTTGTTGAACTTTTATTTGAATCAACTTATTTGGAATTAAGTTCAAATTTTTAACGAACTTGAACTTAATTTTAATAGTTTTTTTTTGATAAAAAGTTCAATAATATTTAATAATATTAACAATTAAATGAATATTATATTATTATAATAACGATTTTCCTACACAACTTTCACGAACTATTTAACATAATTTCATAAAAATATTATGTAATCATTTAAATGAAATGAACTCAATAATTATGATTCATTTTTAAAATTTAATCGTATAAACATAATTAGAACATTTATTTAAATATGAACTTAGTTCAGTTATAATATTTTGAACTAGTTCATGAATTAGTCCATATTTTGAATTGACTTTTCGAGGTCTGCTGTTTTCGGACCAAAATTATAATGTACTACTGGAATGCACATAGAGAAATATAGTTATACTAATACTAAATAGTGTAACGAAATTGTAACGCACTACTTTTAAAATTCAAAAGTAATCTAAATTCAAAGGAAATATCTAATACAAGTAACGTGACGGTAATGCGATTACTAGTTTTAAATGTAATGCGAACTATAATGACTGATAAGTAATTTCATTATTAAAAAATAGAAAGTAATTTTGTCCAACGCTGCTCGTTCGTTATAAATCAGCTGCAAACGGGAGCTTGTTAAGTTATCAATCATCACTTGTGTTATCGTTTTTAAAGTCCACTCGCCAAGTTGAATAGGTAGTCGAAAATAACTTAATAGGTACGTTTTGACTTGAACTAGCTGTAATGCGGTAGTATTGCTGATGGCCACCATGCGTTCAACCGGTATACTGGCCGGCAATAAACTATATGCGATTTCAACAAACTGTATGGAAGTCGGTTAACAATGTTCGTTTCGTTTTTCCAAAAAAAAAAAAAAAAATTTAAAAAAAAAAAAACTCCCAATTATCTCATTGTAAATGTCCTCGGCTCGTCTCTTTAATTGTTGAAAAGGAAACGCGCTCGCCCTTGGACGAACGCAACAAAAGTACGATAATAATACGGTCGATCTTACATTTAAAAAAAAAAAAAAAAATAATCGCGAACCAAAAAATGGGTATTTTATTTTTCTGAAAATACGGTATACTGTCATATATATATATATATAATATATATTATATGATTATGATTTATTACAATTGAACGGCCTTCAAGCGATAAATTCAAATTTTGGCACGGGTCCGCGAACTATAATACGTATTTATCGCATGTACTTATATATATCAAATCTGAAAACAATGAACGTTTTTCACGATTTATTATCATCTAAAATATTAAACGGTATAATCGATGCCCCGTCCACATAAAAAAAAACAAATTATAAATATAAATATAATAATATTATAACTATTTCTGTTTCAGGTATAATATATATATATATATATATATGTGTATATATAACATTTTGCCAAGAACGTGTAAGTATATATTCAAAATTTATTTCGAACACGTCTAAAATCAAATCGAGTTAATATTTTTTTTTACTTTTTTCGCTCGTGTATAACACTCGGCACTATACTGTGGAAATACAATAAATATTACCACTTAACTACGGGCGAATTAAATTATAAAACGCGAGATAAGTCTATGAAATAACTCCGTGAATGGAAAATACGTTCCTATATTGAAAATCGAACAAGGCATAAACAAGGATATAAATTTGATTAATATTTACAGACGAAACGCGGTAGGTATATGGGAGTGTAACTTATGTATAAATATAATATTTTCATCGATAAAAAAAAAAAAAAACGAGTTCAGCTGAGCGCAACCATAATGACGTACCTAGTGAAATATTGTAAATAGAAAAAGTTTACATTTTAAATTTGTGCATTGAAAGCGTTAAACGGCGAATATATATATTATTCAACGGTTTAAATATTATATATGAAACTGTCTTGCCGTATGCTGCATCATTTTCAGTGTTTTATATATATATATATACAAATTTAAAAAAAGCCGGTCAGTAGGTTGTGGAAGCACTTCGCTCGTCGGGTGTCAGTATTGTTGGATGCACTTCGCTACTGGGCAGGGTACTTTTGGTGGATGT
>JAIPRL010011804.1:0-12948 GCA_025469235.1 Pemphigus obesinymphae
ACCTAATATGTTAATACAACTTTCATCAATAAAGCCCAATATTAAGAATATTTGTAATAATAAAAAGCAATTTCACGCATCTCATTAAGTATTTATTATTAAAGTAATATTATATACAATTATTATTATTTTTATTATTTTTTTTAACATATTTTTTAATTAAATACCTTTGACACAATATTAGTGTACGAAATAATTATATTTTTTTTTTTGCAAATAATCCTAAAAAAAAAGCTTAAAAGCAAAAAACAAAGTAGGGGTAGCACGATAAAAGTGGATGTCAAAAAGGGTTCCACGGATAAAAAAGTTTAAGAAACGCTGTGCTAGACTAACTCCCCCCTCTCATGCATCTTCTAAAGTTATACATCGAATGGTCGATATAATGTACAATACGCAACACGTATGCATATATATATATATATATTATACGTTACCGCATATTATATACCGTGACTATACCAGTGCATACACACGCGATCGAACGTCATCCGGTTCCGGGGACGAGAAGACATGCATCGTGCGAGCCCGAGGCGGCCGCGTTTTTCGACGAAGGGGTATATATATACTCGCGGCAGACGGCGATAATTGAATAATCCGTTTTTCCCCGCTGCAGCTGCTGTTATGCGATCCATACCATATTATATTGAATATAATAATATATGTATATTCAATATAGTATATATATATACCTATATAATGTATATATTATCGAATATTCGATGGATCGTCAACAAGAGGAAAAAAAAAACTGGTTGAAAATGCACGTATATATTATCGGTGTGTCAATAAGGGACGACAAACGGGATAAATATAATCAATATGGTGTATTAGAGAGTACCTATATATACGAGGGTATACAACGTATATAACCGCCATAATATTTCAATCCACTTATAACCTAAAAAAAAAAATGCCATTCGTCCACATAATATAATATTATATACATTTATCCGTGTTGAGAATATATATAATAGTTATAAAAATAACGATCGCTACTTCAAAATTATTAATTTTTGTACAAGAATTTTGTATTTCTATACATTAATAATAATAATAGTGATTTTTAAATAACGAAAATTATAATAATTATTAATGTATACAACAAATAATTATTAAAGGAAGAAAAGCTGTAAATGTCAACTTTATTTGTTATTTCCCCAGCTTTTAAAAAATATTTTCGATATAAAACGTAGTTTTCCTAAAGAAAACTTCTGGGAAAATGCTAAACTAGCAACTATAGAATCAATTTCGTGTATAAAAAAACAATATTTTTACTCTAAAACTCCTGCTCATAAATATGTATATAGATATGAAAAACACACCATGTGAAAATCAATATATATATATATTCCTGCTAGCTTAAAATCTAATATATAGATTTGGGAAAATCTGTATTCGGTAGACCCTGCAGCAGTCTTCGTATTGTGTTCTTATACTCGTAATATTGTGGTCACTAAATGTTCAGTATACCCGTGAATTTATTTACCAATACATCACCTATAAGTTTATACAATAAAAAGTTTAAACAATAATTTATTATAAAATTAGTCATACAAGTCGTATATAGTCTTAAAATTACACATATTATCGTAGATAATTATTATTGTACATTATACTAATTAGGTACACTTTTTTTTAATTTTACTGTACTGCACTAATAATAATATGGCGATATTCCAACTATATATATATATATATATGTCATATATTTATTTATTATTCATAAACGAGCCGCGATAACAAACACAATATCTATAACATCAGAGAATACATAAAAATAAATCGTTAATTGTTTATATTTTGTGGTAACATGTCAGGCCATTGAACAATTTAATGGCACAATAAAATGATATATTATTTAAGTACCATGGTAAATACAAAATAGTAAAGACGAGTATAATATTTGTAGATAAAAAGTAATAATGTAATAAAATATGATCAATATATCCACCATCAATATTCTACCCAATGTGTGTGTGAAGTGCTTCCATCCCGATCAGCTTTATTATATTATTATAATAAGAAAAATATATTATATTATTAATAATTATATACACCCATCTTTTAAGGAGTTGAACCCGGGAAATATTAACTAAATTTTAATTAAAATAAAAAATAAACAATTTAAAGAATCTGAACTACCATTTTAAAGTAACTTACAAGTATTCCCATATAAAATATCTTTATTAATAATAATTGTTACGTAATCCCAAAATGTTTCAAAAAATTATGTTTTTGTACTTCATGGATTGTAATTATATTATTAGATAACTAAATCCGTGTCTAATCATAGGTATTGTGTATTCTAGATATAGATCTTATAAATTAAAATTGCTCAGACAAAACGTCGAAATATTGTCCTCGTTTTAGAGATATATAGATACAATTTTTTTATTTTCAATTCATTTGATTTTATGGGTGTAGCCTGTTCAAATTTTACACATTTACAATATTAATAATTTAGATGCAGAATGAATAAGGTAATATACAATGTACATAATATTTACGTTATAAACATATTATAATGTACGATTGAGTACTTTATAAATAACAATAATAATTAATATTAGAGAGAGAACCGACGTTTTGACGTTGTATTAACGGTACCTATCCGGGAAAAAAGTATCAAATGCGTATATATTTAAATGTGTAAATAAAAATTATTAAGAATTTCGTACATAAAAATTATTAGTAGTATATATAAATAATAAAAAAATTATTTAAATAATTTAAGACTATTAAAAAATAAATCAAAATATCGTTTTCTTATATTATTGCCTATATATTTTAATACATGAACAATTAAGAATTTGGATTTTTTTTTCATTCTTTTTCCAAGAAAAAATATTGTTTATAAAATTATTTTAAATATTTAATATATATTTATATTTTAAATATGGTTTTGATTTGATTTATTTTGTTGCTTATACGCATTTGGATATACTTCTTTTCCGGGTACTTTTTTCTCGGGTATAGGTACTTTTTTTCCCAAATATCGTATATAATATATATAGGTATGTCATATGACCATATTCTAGTAAATCTAGCTTTCGCAATCCGTAAAGTACAAATCCATGTTTTACGATGTGTCCATTTAAGTAATAATATATAATGTTAAGTATTATAACCGCATGGCGCATATATATATATATATATATATATATATAACTGTCTTTAAATATCAATATAACTCATATTGGCTGATTTTAGTCACATCTGTGGGGGGCCTTGACATCTTTACCTTACCCGTAAGCCTAAACTATATAGTAGTGGAGGGACTTGAACCTTCCGGGGAGCTTGACGATTTTCTGGGGGTACTCGAGTCCTCTAAGTCATATCCCCCAATATCCGCCTGTACAATGCATAAAAATATAATAATTAATATATATTTTCGGTGTAAAACCGACAAAGCTGCCTACGGAACGACTCATCATGTAAACCCATGGCATAATTCCATTTTTGCTATCACTATTACGCATATGTTCCCCAGACATGGAATAAACAATAAGAATATCATGGATGAAAGAGTCTTGGTATCTTAATAATAATAATAATAATATATGTACAAAGTTGAATAAACAAAACGATAATGCAAGTGTTTTATCAATAGATATTTTTTTAATTCATGACAATATTACAATAATTTAAAATTAAGCCGTAAATCCATGCATTTTGTCGGTTATTCCATGTCTGGCCAACATCGTCGTGTTATCGTAACCGACACGCCTATTTACTTATGCCGTGTGTAAACCAGCTTACATTATACTACATTACGTATGGAACATATACCCGGTAGCCGGTATAGCATAATAATATGTAGAGGTGCTCGACTACGTCATATACACGATCCTCGAAATCCGTCTGCGTCCGTATAGGTATAATATACGATTGCGTACAGTGCGGCTGTGAAACACGGGAGAGAGGGTGCAGCGGCGACAGCTATAGTGCATGTCCCCGAGTATAATATTTTTCGTCCGTACACATGGACGCTTTATACGGCCCGTTGGTGGATAGGGTGCGGTGTACGGGGACGGTAAAACGTATAAAAACCAGAAATGCCATTCGTCGTCGGCCGCTGTGATGTTTTCAGGGGTCGCTTTTCAGAAATCAACCCCCGCCGAAACGCGCGCGACCCCATTTCGCTGTGCGCCGGAGCGTTGACAGCTGAGTGCACACACCCCTACACCGCAACCCCCGTCGTACGTGCATACGCGTATTATACGAGTGTGGAAGCCATCATGTCCCGCGCCCCGCGCAGTGCCGCGGTGGCCGAGTGCAGGCGCGGAGGTGGTCGCGTGCACGGTGCGTGTGTATACGGTGCAACGGTGGTGGGGTAGATCACGGCGTTTTTATCTCGTACAGGACAGCCTCCCATGGTCGCACGATGCAGTTGTATATATATCATTATAGATATACAGACATTGCTGGTACTTACTGTTAAAAATATGTCATTATTTTTATTTTTCATCATATTTTATGGAGAAATTGAACTCTATATTATGTGAAAAAAACCTAATAATTGAACCATTCGATACATATCAATATATGTGTACCGATGTACGGAAATTATTTTTGACCGGTGCTAAAAAAATATTTCTATGGGGGGATCGTCGGAGTGATTTTACCGACCTATTGTTCCAAAAAGAATAATAAACAAAAAAATCATCATTGCATCGTCGAAATACTTTTCCTTCCAAAACGGTAAATAGGTAAAAAAAAAAAATAATAAATAATTCATCAACTGTTTTTTTGACTTATCGACTAAATGCTGAATAATTCATGGTTTTTTTTATTTGTTAATTTAACTTATTTTCGTGCCGACTGGACTTGATTTTGTTTAATTTATTTCTTCAGAGAGGGGTCTCCACGATACCCTAAATCCCCTTTCCTTCCGGCGGCCCTGTATCCCTCCGGTTCTCGGACACGATAATATATTATTATTATTATTTTAGATTTTAACGAATGCAAAGACAAATCATTGCATTCTGAAAACGATTGTGTGCGAAGTTCGATATAATAATAGTGAATATTATTGAAGGAAAAATTACCTTTGACATTTAAATAGCCAATTTTAAAAGAAATCTGTTATCATAACAACTATATTTTATTTGTTATTTTCCCGTTGGTAATTATTTTTCGTTGTAATCTGTATAGTTTTCCTTTACGCTTACGAAAACTACTAGGAAAGTACCGACTAGAATGAATTTTCCTTCTTTGCCCAAAATAAATATTCATATTAGACTCCCTCTACCCGGAAAAGTTTTATAGTAGGTATTATATACTCGTATAACAATTAAATGGAAAACACATCATTGGTAATATCGATAGCTTTCTTTTTTTGCTCAAAATTTAAAACATTGGTAGAGCTTATTTACGCATATAAGCACCGCGCATAGTAACACTGAAGTATTTATTCTTGTCACTTCTATAACTGCTACATATATATATATATATATAGCCTAAACTCGTTAATAAGAATTTAGTACATCGCTATATTCGTATACATAATAATATTTAGTAATGCAGCAGCCCCAGTGTTGGGGAAGTTCTTTTTAAAAAGGAATTAGTTCAGTTCCTGATTCCTTTTGTAAAAAAAAGAACTCGTTCCAATTTCTTGTTCTTTAATTTTGATTTTTTTTTTTTTAATAGTAGAAAATTATATTATATTTTTACAATTTAAAAAAAGAGTCCACTTCGCTCGTCGGACATCAGTTGAAGTGGAAGCACTTCTCTTATCGGATAGGATACTCTTTATGAATGTATTGCATTTGAATGGAATGATAAATCATTCTTCGAAAAAAACGATTCTGAGAGCAGCTTCGGTATACTATTATACATACCTAACTATTAACACTAATGATGTTGTTCAGTATGTTTTTACATTATATCAAAAGAGTAATCATAGAAAAAAATGTTATTTAGTGTGACCTTCTCTATATTATAAAATATAATATTTATTTAGAATAGCTTAATTAAATTTAAGTACATAACTATTATTTAAAGTTTAGTTACTATTTTGGTTTTTGAAAACTAGGTAACAAAATATTGTAAGAATTCATTGATTTAATTGTTGTACATTAAAATCCTCTATACAATACTAACATATAAATAATCAAATGACATAGTTAAATAAAATTAAAATAATAACCATACAATATAGTAAATAAATAAATAAATATCGTATAATATTTATTAAATTTAGAAATTGGCGAATACTATAATTTTTATACATATATATTTTATAGGTATACATTATACATTTATAGGTACCTACTTTGAAGAAACATTTTATATTAAATAGAATTTCCATGATTAGAAAATGGAAATAACAATATTCCTTTAATGTATTCAACATTCGACAAACTATATAAAAAGAAACAGTATAGGTACCTTATGATATATATATATATATATATATATACCTATACAAATATAATTACCCATGGTTTAGAATTACTTAATACTTATAATATACTAAACTCAATATCATATTAGATGTTTGACTAAAACAAATTGTCTTTATAAAACATTAAGGAATAATTTATAGGTTTTGCAATATATAAATATACCTATCTATGTAAACATCCATAATTTTTAAAGATATACATTATAAATCCATACATTGATGGACCGTTTTATATTAAATATATTATAGAATTGCCTTGTGTTAGAAGACCCCTTAAATGTATTCAACATTTTATATACTAAACTTATAAAAAGAAATATAAGTATGTTATAGATATCATATATTAGATCTTAAAGTAAATTAATTTCATCGATAATATGAGTATAACAAACTTATTACTTTTTGGTACAATAGTAATAGATACATAATAAGCTTCATTATAAGCTTATGATTCAATATATATCTAATATGTAAAGAAAAAAGAAAATAAATCCATAAAACTATTAAAAATTTAATAAGAAATAATTCGATAGGTACCATCAAATATATTATTGCATTATCAGACAATATTTATATCAATTATTAAATATTCTTGTAACATAGGAAAGTAATTTAAATATTTGGTTGCAGACTGGCTTAGTTAAAACTTTTCCAAGTCGATGTAATAATGTATATAACAAGGTGTATTTACTTGTGAAAACTTATTTTATATGAATTAAATATTTAAAATTTTATTAGGCACTCATAATATGTAATACTTAAATAATAAAACAATAAAATTTAACATTAATAAGTAATTTAGTTTCAAAAATATGAACGAATAACTTAACAGTACCTATACAATAATTTAAATAAAGACAATAGAATCTGTACACTACCAATATTACTTAATCATTCTATCCATAACAGTAGTAGGAGACAGTTAACCAAAAAGTTATAAGCGTATTGCGTATTTTGTGAACTAGATTACATTTTAGGTACTGTGGCCTGTTGGTACCTACTGTTCTAACTAACACTTCTATACTTAGCATACTTTATTTATTATAGTCAATAAATATAAGTTTTACGAGTAATTTTTGATTATGTATTATGAGTAGGTATAACATTTATATTGAGTAATAAGTCTAATATACTGTATTATATTATAGCAGAAAACTACAAAAGTAAATTTTGTTCCCGCCTTTTTTTTAAAACAAAATATGGAAAAGCAGCAATTTTATAGATGAAGAGTAACTATGAGACATGCGCAAAAAAAATATATTGAAGTATTTTTTTTCTGTCGATTTTTTAAATTTAGTTAAATTAATGCACGATTAACGTTATATTGAATTTTTTCAGGTCTTAAAATCTCATTTTACCAACTATTTGGACTTAAATACCTCAAAATTGATAATATTGCTGAAAACATTTAAACGACTATAAAAAAATCGTGACTATGGATTTTCAAGATTATTTGATTTTAATTAGAGTAACATATTTTTAACGTTAAATAAAATGTTCAGGTCTTAAAACCCAAAAATTACCCTGTTTAGGACATAGAAACCTCGAAATCTAAAATGTCTATAAATAACTAAAAATTTTAAAAAATTTAATGAACAAAAATATATTTTAAAATTAAATATTCGATGGAAATTTCAAGATTTTAAAATCATTATTCTTGAAATTACGAAGAAATGAAAATCTCGATTTGATGAAATCGTATTTTTGCTGTTTTTTTTTTTTGTAGTTTTTCTTTACGCATTAAAAAAACTATAAAGAAAATCGAAAATTGACCTCTTTAAAGTACCAACTAAATGCAATTTCTACCAAAAAACGGGTAATTTTGTAAAAATCGGAGTACTCCTTCTGGTAGAAAAAGTATTTACAGTAAAAATAAATAAATAAATAAACATCATTGTAAAACCACAAGCTCCCTCGCTCCGCTCAAAATCTAAAATAAATATCAAAAAATACTTTGATATTAAGTTATTATTTATTATTATTATTATTTTATTTATTAAGTACATATATAAATAACAATTTAGCAAATATCATACAATGTAAACACATTCAAATATAAGAATATATAATATATATATTATATATATGACACATTGAACCGTTTTTCGTAACCTGTAAGTCCACGCACATTATCTTAGTTGGTGATTGTTATCTATCTCAAACCTAGAATATTCTGTGATAATAAATTATCATTTAATTATTTTCAAAGTTCAACTAATACACAGTAATGCCAACATCAACACTCAACACTAAATAATTTCTATAAAATATAAACATCTTAAAAATGTTATATTATACTCGTGTCTCGTATGTAATAATTAATGTGTGCTTAATATTACATGCGTAATAAATCCTATTTTTACATAATAGGTAGATGAGAATAATCAGTTCACATTCCTCATAAATAGGAACTTTTCCTCGTTCCTCATTCCTTTATTTTAAAAGGAACGCGTTTCAGCTTCGTTCCTATAAAAAATAATGCGTTCCTTCCCAACATTGAGCAGCTTACATTTTAAAAATGTATAGGTATTATAGAAGTAATTATTTACTTCATATTTGTTGATTTAGTAGGTACTATTTATTAATTTATTTAGTGGCCATATATTTTATTTTAATAAATAATTATAATTCATTAACGTTTAAAATAAGATTAAAACCTAATAATAATAGGTATTATGGTGTTATTATACTATATTACTATTAATTTAGTATTAAACGCCTAGATACATGCAGTGATTTATATAATATAAACAATATATTGAATACAAACAAATTAAAAATAATACTAAACATACCATTTAAAAAAGATGATAAATATATTCTTCAAAATGTATTATAGACAATTCATATATCATAGTATTTTAACACCACTATTAAGCGATATCATTTAATGCATTTTTTTTTTTTTAATTAATTTAAATATTTTAATCACAAATAAGCTATTGTCATTACCTTATATATAAATATATGTAGGCAAGTATTCTGGTTTGGAATTTACTTTAAATATTTTCGCACAACCCCTTCGACGTGAACTGCTGATAAATAGTTAGGAAACAATTGTAATTGTTTTTTTTTTTATTGTCATTTGTTTTATACCCAATTAAACACAATACCCACAAACAAATTGAATTATAAACATCAGTGGTCAATTGTACAAATAAATGCAAGACTATTATAGACTACCTATATATAGTAAATATAATGGATACGGCTATACTATAAGTATAAGTATTTATTATTATCATTGATTATATACTATAATTAAGCCTGTTGGAACACATTATAGTATATTACTTAAATATCATAAATTATGAATAAATACATAAAATATACTCGTATATAATTTATGTATTATTTTATATACCTAATATACAATAAAATTAAGAAGTTGACAGCAGAAATTTTCTCGAAAATTGACTTTTCACTATGAATAATTTAGTTAAATAAGTAAAAATAGTAGCTTTATGTATAAATAGAGTACTTTTTTAGTGCCTTAATATAATTCACTTTTAGTTAAAAAAAAAGTGACTGAAAAACAATTATACACCTACTATAATGTGTATATAAACATTTAAACAAATAACGTAAACTATCATAATTTAACAATTATTTCGAACAATTAATATTTATTTGTACATTTTACATTTATTTTAATCAAACTCTAGACATTATAATATAATCAACCACAATATGGTGTAAACGTACTAATAGATATAATAGTATAATATAGGTACCTATATAATTATACACGTGTACAAATACAACAATAACCGTAACGAATTAACAATTAACCGCACATGGCATAGCGAGTCTAATGTAAAATAAATAAAACAATTTATTTTTATTCTGTATAACTATAAAAACATAGAGCGCCTACCTATATAGATATAATTGTAACACCTAGTAATAGGTATACTCTATATTTATATGTATGTTTGTCAGTACATTTTTTAAAGAATTTTCACTGGGCGACAATCAAAAATGTATCAAAATATACCTATACAAACATCAAATGAGGATTTTATGCTTGTCTCTCAATGCTATAAAAAAAAATATATAGTGGAAATACTATGGAAGGGTATAATTACTAATAAGTTATAATGTATAGGTAAATATATAATACGCTTAAAAAAAAAAAGGAAAATTATAGTTATAATATTTTATTTATTTTAAATCGTTTTCTTTCATCATCTTTTGAAAATATTGACAACCTTTAATATTCGTATAATAATCAAATGACCAAAAAACAAAATTCAGTTTATATCATACCTACCAATAATTTCATCGCACAAGACTTTGCTATATTTTAATTTCAGAAAATCTGTCTATGTCGCCACCCACTTTCAGACATAATTGTGTCCGTAGAATTGTGTACATTTAATACGATTTTAAATTGAAATAAGTAGGTATATTAATACTTAATTAATTAACGTTATTAAAATACGCCTTTGCATATATTCAGTTTCATAATCATTCATTACCAAATTATTTCACATTCGTGTATTTAAAATTAAAAAATATATGTCTTAAATAATAAAATACACTAGGCAACAAAATATTTTCACTGGGCGACATTTATGTCGCCTAGTTTACTAGCTTAAAAAATGCAATGATGTTTGTATATATTAATATACAACCTACACAAATGTGTTATAAATAAACATGAATACATTATACAATAAAACCTAACAATGAATAATAATGTATTTTATTTGGTCTCTCGCCTGAAATGTCTTCATTTATATAGTATATAGGCTTATAGTATAAAGATCCAACAGGTTTTCCTCCAATTTTCCCTAGTCATTTCAAATGCTGTGAAATGTATCCTAGAAAATCATGTTCTTATTTTTTAAATATACCCACATCTATATCAAAATAAAATCCAAAATGGTAGGTAATAACGCAGTCAAAATTTACATAAATATTAAATACCGTTTTGGAATCTATAATAATCACAATATTACACCATCTGTCGTAAAATGAAATTATCGTATTTTTATATAATATTATAAAAACTATAGAAATACTACTAAACAGTAATCCTTCCAAAAGTTTTCAACATTGAGTCCAGACTAGAGTAAAATAAATCATAAAGTTGTTAATCGTATAAAATATAAATTAATATTAACAATGAATGAATAAATAAGCTATTAGCCGATAAATAAAACATTGTCCTCAACTCGCTGAAGACAAATAATCATAATCAATCAGTGTATAATTAATTATATTATAATTACCTAAAAATTTCAAACAAAATTAAAATTAAACAAACTATTATCTATTTCGCATAACTTAAACATAAGAAAATGAAAATAATCTATACGATAACTATAAAACATTTGATATATATTAATATATACCTAATACAAATTACATGTGAATTGAATGTAAATTTTTAGCATTTTTTTTAATATTAATTCTGATTCTTTATATAAAAATATATTCCAAATTGGATTATACTATTATCTGCAGTTATTGGTATAATATATATTGTACATATACGTTTTAAATAGTTAAATTAAGAATACGATATAGGTATATTATAGAATTATATATCTATACATATATTAATTAAACTGCAGTTAAAATATTTTTTTATTACTATAAATAAATATAATTATCTAATTTTGAATGAAGCATTATATCTCTTGTTTTATAATGTTCATTATCGTTTATGAACAATTTTTCGAGAAGAAAACTTAATTTAATCGTGACATAAGTAAAATTTTTAGATTTTTCGATATTTTCGATAAATACATAAGAAAAAATTATCGAAAATGACGAAAAATAAAATTTATTGTTATTTCCTTGTAATTCAAAAAAAAAAAAAATGTTTCAAGAGACTTGAAATTTTCACATAATATGAACTCTGTTGGATTAAAAAAATTATTTTTTTTAAATCAAAATATGAAAAAAAAAAACGTTTAAAACAAGTCATTTTTTGTTTTTAACTTTATTTATGGTGGTTTTTTTAACGATTTTTTTTTTGTTTTAAATATTTTTTTAAACAAATATTTTTTATAGTGAACCACTAATAAACGTATTCACAATGTCATTATGATTAGTGAATTTAGTTAGATCATAGGACGTTATCGATATTCAATATCTTTTACCAAATAAGAAAATTTCCGGCTATAAATAGGATTATTTACCAAAATAGTGGGGATACATGGTCCTTTGTCTCTACTATAAGAGCTAGCGCACACTACAGACTTTTAATCGGCCGACGATTTGATCAGAATCGTGCTGTGATGACAATTTGTCACCGACTAAACTATTTAGTTTATGTTGGTGCGCACACTGTTTCCGATAGTCGGCCGATAGCAGTTCCTATCATTTATTTATTTTTACCAAGTTAATATTATTTTTGATTATACCATTGGTTATATACAGTGGTGGATTTGGGGAGGGACGTAGGGGGACGGAGCTACTCTTCATTTTTTTCATGTTGAACAGCGTACCCCTTAATTTATTTATCAAGGAACGCAAGGAACGCAATGTTTGTTTTAATTTTTATTTGAAATTTTTAAAAATTATAAATT
>JAIPRL010011805.1:0-12946 GCA_025469235.1 Pemphigus obesinymphae
TCGAAAACAATGTTCTCATCTTCAGTAGTTGTTTAACACTGAAGATGAGAACATTGTTTTCGAAATACGTATTTGTTAAATAAAAACAAATTCTTTTTGTAGAAACTGGGTATTTATTTATATTTATGCATATGTTGGGTTAAAATAAGTAAGAGAGACTTTTCTAAATATACTTCTCGAAAATATATATTTTCAAAATTTAAATTTATAACTGTTTTCGTTAGGTATTAATCTATTTGCATTTATGCAGAACAATAATTCTGAACAGAATTACTCGTACATTATTAAATTTATACCTAACAAATTATACTTTGTATAAAAATTGGTATTATTGTATTTGGCCTACTTTAAATAAAGCGTCCCTATCAAAATCTCATCGCCGTTTCCGTGTAGCTAATGAAAAATATAGGAAACAATGTATTATATCGTAACTTTAAATTTTAATTGTGGCGTTTAGATTTAATTTGGAGATAATATAATGCATATTGCCATATTTAAAGAGAAGATTATTTTCGAGAACACCTTTTGGATTTTGAGTGAATTGAGGAATCAATTTCAAATATAGTCTGACAAATAAGTTAAATACAATAGATATATAAAATTCAAAATTTTTTTTTTGCGAATTAAAATAATATCAAATTTAATATATTATGTTGTCAAACAATATATTTGAAAGAAGTATACAATACACCCTCGAAAACAATATTCTCTTTAACTCTTAATTTCTATTATACATCTTAACTCACAAAAAAGATAGAAACAGCGAATGTGGATATAATTTCTTTCAGTAATTCCTTAATTAATACTTTTAATTTTTAATTATTATGGTTTTAAGAAATTTTAAAAATATTAAAAGTTATTTTATTTTTAACAATGAAAATATAAACTATTTAATACCAAAAATGATCAGTATTTAAATATTTTATAACGTTAGTTGAGTATTTATTTATTTATAACCTTTGTATTGGAAAAAAACAGCGGAAAGGGTATCCGGGTTACATTTTATCTAAATTTCTTTAGAAAAACTATTAGCTGTTTATCAATGTATACCTACCTATGTATCCTTGAACATTACAGGTATTATATAATAATACAGCTCAACTATAATTTAGCTCAACTATTCAAGTTATAGATAGTTATTAGTAGAGGTCAAAAGAAGTCATCCATTTTGTAGAAACTGGGTATTTATTTATACATATAAATAATTCTACAAGTAACTCAACACCAAAATACAGAATATACGGTATATTTATACCTACCGATAACCGTGGTTTTGATTTTGTGAGATGGCTACTACCATAGCCTCCACAGGCTTAATAATAAACTCTCCATGCTATTACACCGTTGATTATTTTCATTCACTTGTAAGTTGTAATGTGTTTTCTAATTTGCCGAAATATTAAATTTTGAAGTTTATGTACAAACTAATAACTTACTTAATTTGTACTTTGTGACTACCAAGTTGCATACCATATATTTTTATATTTATAATTATGTTTTTAAATAAAAAGTACCCAAGTGGTGCTGAAAAACGTAAAAAAAAAACAGACGTCGATAATTATATTTCAAAGCTACCAAAAATTACCGGATTTTTTACCGGATGTCTGAAAGTGATATTATTAATATTTTTCCTAATATCTATATAGCTATTAGAATATATTTAACTATTCCCGTATCTAATTGTACGTACCGCTGAAAGAGCATTTTCAGAACTAGCTCGGGTTAAAAACAATCATAGAGCTTCACTACTACAAGATAATCTCTCATCTTTAGTGATTTTGTCTACTGAAAATGATATTTTACAAAGTATTAGTTTTGAAGAAACTCTAAAAGAATTTGCTGAACATAAATCAAGGAAAATGACATTCGTCTAAATTATACCTTCTACATTTAAAAGTATAAGTTTTATTAAATAAATAAGTTAGGTAGGTAGGTACATATTTATTTTCATTTTTAAAAGTCTACGTGTTTTGATTAATTTGCTTTATTAATTTTATATTTAAATTTATTATTATTTATATAAACATTATATATTATTATTAAATTACATTTTTATTTTTATTGCTTAATAAAATAATATTTAAAAGATTTATTTTTGTTAGTTTACAGTTTATTATTATTTTAATTATGTTCTATTTATAATAATTAAAGGAAAAAAATATTATAAGATAATTTTATTTATGGGAGAAGGATGGGGGACCACAACTGATTACGTCCCTGGGGCCCCCTGAGTGCTTAACCCGGGCTTGGTCGACCAAAACAAAAGAAATGTTATGTATACTATCGATGTTAAGTACCTAAGTATACATATAGTTTTCGATCAAATTCCATAGTATATATATCTAATTTTCAACACTATACACATGTTCCTCTTATTCTATGTTGCATTACATCATTCTACAAACTAAAATCATCCTATGTATCATCATACATATTATTTTTTGAGATTATAGGCGTATAAAAATATATTGAACTTTAATATTAATTTATAATTAATATCTAATTATTATTTACAATCTATATCAATATCATTCTCTGGTTCATATATACTAAGGTTCATTACTTATCTAAAGCATTTAAATATTATAATTTATGGATGTACCTACAAAAAAGTTTATTAATGAATTTCTACTTTAAATTCTAAGCATGTCCAAAGACTTCAGTTAAGTAAAAAAAAATACTCTCGATGGAAAAAAGTACACTTATAAAATGGTTTTCTGGTTGTTATCATATATATATATATATACGAATTAGTTCCTAGGTTCATTTTATGCCGAGCATAATACGGTTCAAGTGTACTTCTTTCGGTTGGTCCTATAAACAGAGTCAGGTCTCTCGATTGCTTCGTTCACTCGGATAGTTTAATTCAAGAATATTCCCTAATTTACAGTGAAACACCACGTCATGTAAAAATAACAGGAGAAATTAAATGTAGTTTAGGTTTTCTTTTTTCGGTTGGTAATCATTTTTAGTGGGAATCTATTCGTACATTTGTATAGGATCAAGATTTTTCACAAAAATGAGCTTCAACTAATTAAAAAGTTAAAGTTAAGTTAAAGATTTAATTTTTGTTTAACTATTAAACTGAACTAGTTAATTAATTTGTTCATTTACTATTTTAAAATGGCATTTACAGCCCACACACGAGATTACAAAACTATAAAAGACCAAACCGTTCGTTGGTGGTGTAAGAACTGTCACTTTTTAACAGTCCCGATGCAGCGCGTGGACTTTTAGAACAGACTAAAATCTTGAGAGGATTTATGACAGTTTTCGTTGTAATATTGCAGAATATAGATGCTAGATTTTTAAACGTGTGTTTTTCCCCGTTATTACTTATTTTATTTTACTTTACTATTTTTTTTTTTTTGATTTAATTTTATTATATTAAAAAAGTTTTTGCCCAACATACGTTAAAATATTCAATTATCGTAATTATTATTAATTATATTATGTAGGTATAATATAATATAAATCTTTAGTTTTTGCCTTACTATAATTAATCTCGTATAAGATATTTCGAACGAAATGATGCATTTTTATTTTCCTATCAATAATATACAATATATTATAATATACACAATAATTAATACCTATAATATAATATTATATATTAGATACCTACCTATATAATAATAATTAATCGTAGGTACTAATTTTCTTTAACATAACGTTTATCCATTTACAGCGGACAAGAATTTGTTTGTAATGTGAACTATAATAAACTAACATCGATAGATAAGTATACAAAAAATGTACTAAATAGTATATTGATAAAATATAAAAGCATAATTTTGTTAACTTAATTTAACTTCTTAAAATCATCCTGTTAAGTTAATAGTTAACAAGTATTGCTGGTGTATCTTTTAAATTTTAATATTCGAACAAATATTGTGTATTTTTAAAACATCTATTTATTTATATAATTAAGTACCTAATTTACCAACGGCAAGATTTCGTTTATTTTTAAAATTCCTTCCATTAATTAACGATAATCAACATCTTTCAATATTGTTGACTAATTTTGATTTATGGATAAACGGACAACTATCGTGTTTTTTATTCTATTTATTTGTTATTAAATTTTTTCGAATTTCATAACACCCATAAAATATGCAGTTTAATAGCTATAAATTGAAGGGTTCTGGTGCTAAATAAAATTTTTGCTCACTCTAAAATGAGTAAAAAAAAAAAAAAAAAAAATACCTAGGATTAGAGGTGGTGGATAGATAATAGAAGTTTGGTGCTCTTGGTAGTCAGCGCCTAGGAGCCGTTGTAACTACTGCCCAAACGGTTGCTATATGACTGCATATATGGTTGTAGTTATATAATTTATATAAATATAATATGCACTTATATTATTTTGAAGATATTTATTTTGACTATTTTAGTTAAATATTAGAAAAAAATTTATAATCAAATATGCAAATAAGTACCTACCTACATAATATTTAGTATTAAAAAAAAGTCTTGAGACTTGAGTCCTAAATATTAAATGAAAAATAAAAATGAATTTACTAAAGATAAGTTAAGTAAATATTTTTTTTTCTTGTTAACTATTAAATTAACAATTTGCTGGTTAACTTTTAAGGCATAAATGCAGTAAAGTTCCCAGTCGCCATTTTCAAAAAAATATTGTAAAGTAAATAGGTATGCAAATTTTATGCTATAAGCAATGATGAAGTCAGATTTTTGCTGTAGAAAAAATTTTTAAAGTTATAATTAAAAACTAAATTTACTACATTATTTTAGAAGTGCAATAACTTTGTGAATTTTAACTTAAATTAAAAAAAAATTAAACGCGTACTATTTTACGTTTATAAACTAGTGAAGACAGAAATTTAATATCATCTTTGCGTTCAAAATTATAAACGAAACTTTATTTTTGTTTTTTCTTGAAAAATGAGATAATATTTTAAACAATTATTTTTATTTAATTTTGTTTTATCAGCAAAATTAGAACTCAATTGTCGTACTTAATTTTTGAGTTATGAGTAAAAAAAACTCTGATAATGATTACTTGATAGTCCGTGGCACATTTATATATTATGTAACCACTACTATTATATTTTATATATTATTTATCCATGTTAAATGATAATATTTTTTCCAGATGATGAAAAATATTTTATAAAAATGCTCTATAAATATTAAAATTAAGTTCATTTTAAGCTAAAAATATCGACTACTTCAAAATTAAAATTAAATATTCTGAAAAAATACTATTTACTAGAATAGTGGAAATACACTGATATCTTCCTCCACCCCTTTTTAATTTTTTTATCTGTTATTAGGACATTTTTACCCCTAATTATAGTATAATATATAAGAGTTTTATAAATTGTTAATTTATAATATTTATATTAATTTATATTTATATTAAAATTTTTAATATTTATAATATAAAGGTAAATTAAAGTTTTTTTTTTATCATTTGAATATTTATTTTATCTATAGCTTACTGTTGTATTTTAAGACCAAATTCGGGAAATGGACACTGTCGTGCTCACCACTGAGTACCTACCTTCAATTTTTGAAGTCAAAAAATTACTTAAACTAAACCAATACATTAGTGTAAATGAAATTATAAATTATTATTTATTTACATATATTGATCAATTACTCAGATTTTTCTACCAAGTGATATTCTTTCCGATAATAAGTAGGATCTACTTACTTTATGTATTTTTTTTAATTCTCATTATATCATATTCATAACTATCGGTTTGGAATACACTACTGGGAATTTGTGACATAATGTATTATAAAAATATAATTAATTATGTTTTTATTTTATATCCTTTATTACAGCATGTCGCAACGATCAATACCACCAAGTAGGAGAAGGCGTGGAAGCCGACGTTCGAACCTCAAACACTGGGCCACTTCTACTACGCCACACTTAACCATCTATAGGGATCGTTTCCAGGTATTGATGGAGAACCAACTAGAGGGTCAACGTCTGCTAAAGTTATTAATGGAAGGATTTCCAACATACTATGCACTAACTCCAGCACAGGTCCAGCGTGTTGGGATCAGTGACCTCCAAATGCACCCGGCCTTGTGGGAAGCGTACATACGAGGTTGGGAATCCTGTATCGCCAACATTCTAAACTTACCTAATAACCAGTTAAAAGATATTAACCAGCTATCGACATCTCCACTTAATAAACCTTTTCAACAACCATCAGCCGATAATAAACCATGGCAACAACCATCGGATGATGACAAACCCTGGCAAAATCAGTCCGCTAAAAGCAGCCAATGGCAACAACCATCCACTGATAATAAACCATTGCAACAACCAACACCTTGGGAACTAACCAGAATGGGGTTCACAGTATCGCCGGTGGATACATGGCCTACGACGTCAATGGCTAGGGAAAATTTTCCAAAGAACAATGCTCCCGCCGGTCTTGTTAACACTGACATCAGGAATGCAAATAACACCAATTTAATTCTGAATGAAATGACTCGTATGACTATAAGTCAAAGGATGTTTCATCAACTTCATGAATCGCAGGACAATATATCACACCAATTCCTGATGGAGAACAAAAACGCAAAACTCGATTTCACTCCGAACTCTTCGTTCATAAACACACAGTCAAGGGCACAGCTTGAGTCCTTCCTTTCCCAGTATTCCAGACCTCCCAATAATTAATTCTCTCCTAACCTCTGGATCATAAACAATTTATGTAGATATATGTGTACAATATGCTTCAATAATAACAAATGTACATGCTCATGACTACATCAATATACAAGTGTTGAAAAACTAGAAAAAACGTTAGACGTAAACAGAATGATATATACCTAATATAGGTCCTAACGATATCAATTACTCCTTATAATATAATACATTAAGCTTATAGTATATATTTACTTTCACAATGTTTTATTAAATAAATATTATTTATGTATTATAATATTAATGTATATTATATATTAATATTTATATATATTAAATATAAATTTTTATTTTTATGAATAATGAATTACTCGATACCTATGTCTGTATCATAGCATACAATAATATACTTATTAAATTTATCTTGTAATTTTATTTAAAATATATTCATTCCATTTAACTTTCAATACTAGTGTAATGATTTTATTTCATATAACCAATCACTATTCTCTACCAAACCACTTGTAATGATTTATAAATATTTATTTATTTTACACAGATACCGTTGAGCTTAATATAAAATATTTCAATGTTAATTGTCGTAAAATAAAAAGTTGTATTTAAGAAGACTAAGGACTTCATGGGCAAAATTAAGTCCCAGTAAGAAATTTGGTAGAAAAATTAAGGTCAAAAGGTCAGTCGAAAAACTCAATCCGCGAAATAAATAAATTATACCTAATTAATAAATAAAAATAATATTCCTCGATGGCAGGACTTTTATATGAATGTTTTTTTTTTTTTTTTTTTTTGCTTATTAAAATCATGAGCGAAGAGATCGATTTTTTACAGGATAGTTCATATAATGTACACTGAATCAAATTAAATCTATGTGTTGGAGCCCTCCTCTAAATTTATTTGCAGACCAACATTTAACTCTTATACCACTGTCACTATACTCATAAATATATTCTAATAAACTGTATTAAATTTTATAAACTACTATTTATGAAGTTATACAAACTTTATGAAAAATTATTATAATTATTTATATATATTTGATCACTCACGGTGCATATGCTAGATGAGTTAAAAGTATAATTTACCTATTCCACATATGGTAATATTAAATTACATATATAAAAAATACTAATAACATTTAACACAATTAATATAAACTCAAAAATAGCATTCTCAATATATGAAGCTTACGTGGAGTTGATATAGACTCACTCAAGCCATTTACTGATAGGTATATAGATAAAAATTAAATTAAAATACTGAAGAAATTTAATCTATCTAATATAGGATGAACTGATATGGCTAAGTTAACGGACAAACTAATATATAAGAAATAAGAGTATTGCTTTCAGAGTATTATTAAAAGTTGCGGAAGGAAGTGCAGATAAAACAAAGGAACATATTAAAAAAAAGTATAAATGAAATAGCAACGAAGGTAGAAAGAAAACTCAAAGACAAAATGTTGGTTCAATAGGATATGAGAAGAAGCAGTACAAAGGAAAAAACTAGCAAGACAGGAATGATTAAATGGCACGAGCAATGAAGCGACGTTGATAAGGTTCTGAACTCGCCAAAAGGAAGCAAGCAACATACTGAAATGCTAAATAAAAAAATTATGTTCAAAATATATTAGAAACGGCAGAAATAGACTATAAAGTGCACTAGGGATATTTATAAGCGAGTGAATGACCTAAGAGGCGGATATAAAAAGATACAAGTGAAGATTTGACAAAGAAATGGGATGATTACTTTAAAAAATTGCCGAACTGTAAAGAACCAGACAAAATCTTTTATTTTAATCAGGAGACCCGAGAATAACAGGGTTGTGGAGAACCGACCCCGAAGGATATAAAATCGCAGATAAATCTCACGGGGAAAATGAGATTCAGGCGGAAATTGTAATGAAAGGGGGGAAAAGATGATTCGGGAATTTCGGATAACCGAGAAAATGTCGGAAGAATGGAAGACAGTGGTGATTTGTCCAATACATAAAAAAGAAATAAATGAGACTGCAATTAATACCGTAAGGTAGCTCTCTTAAATGTGGCTTATAATATTTTTTCGAACTGAATATTAGCAAAGATAAAAGAAAAATCAAAATAGTTATAAGTCATTACCAATGTAGTTCCACGCAAGGAAGGTCGACCACGGAACAGATAATCATTATAAGTATGACAAATACATCAAAAAAATTAGGAGTTCGATAAAGAAAACACGTATTCTTCATATATTTAAAGAAGGCATATGATAGTATAAACTGAGAAAGACTGATCAATATTATGAAGGAGTTCCATTTTTAGGACAAGCTAATAAAACTGGTTGAAATAGACATTTTAGAAAAATTTGTCAAAGTTAAAGTAGGTAATATAACTATGGACCTAATTCTGGTTAAATCAGGCTTAAGACAAGGGGACGCTATGTCACCATTCTTATTCAATATAGAAAAAGTTGTAAGAGAAATGAATATTGTACCGCATGAAAGAGTTAAATTTCAGGGATCGTCTATAAGTATGCAGATGATTTGATATTCATGGAAGTATTATAAGATGGATTAAGATCTTTATTATGTCGACTGGGAAAAGTAGTACTGAAAGTTGGACTTAATATAAATGGGATAAAACGGAATACATGGTCGTAGGAAGACGAGATACCATGAGATTATATCCAAATCTAAATATTAACAACCGAAATTTCAAAAGAATGGAATAATTCAAATACCTAGTGTCAATACTGTCAGAAAGAAATTAAATTTAAAAAGAAATAATGGCGAGAATTCAGTTTGGAAATAAATTTCTATATGGTCTTGTGAAATTACTGGAACACGATCACTGTCAAAGAATTTTAAAAAACATTTTTATATTATTATTTTTATAATTCACCCAGTAATTATCAATGGATCTGAAACAGGGCCGTTGAAAAAAAGCGATGAAAAGAAACTCTAGAGTTCAAGAAATAAAAATACTGCGGAAGATTTTTGGACCAACAAGTAGTAAGTGGAGGATAAGAAAAAATGTTGAATAATTAAAAACATCCTTCTAAAATCCGAGTATATTAAGAAACGATAAGGAACAAAACATTACAGTGGGCTGGACTGTGGGCATGCGTGGCGTAGTCAAAATCAACTCATGCCTGGTACCTGGTACTTGAAGAAAATCATTGAAAAATATCGCTGGGAAGATCACATTTAATATAGGAAGACGTAGTAAAAAAATATATGGAAGCATTAGGAGGAGGAGAATGTAAGATACAAGCATCGGATAAACAAAACTGGAGGCAAGGTTATATGAGGAGATGGTCCTAGTGGCGGATTTACCTAAGAAAAATAAGAAGATAGGTACTTATTAGAGAACAATACAATCAAAATTGTAATCTTTTTATAAAATTAATGATAATTAAATATAAAACTTTAAAAATGAAATTAGGTGCAAGTTTTCCAATTTAAACAGCCTTTTTATAATTTTTAATAAATAGTATGATAAATGATATTATTGTAATATTTTATTTTAAATTTAAATATAAATTGTTGTATCTTGCACAGAGCAAAGAGATAATTATTATACATTGCATCATGTGATAAATTTAGGAAAATGTACTATAGACCTCGTAGGTTTGTAGTGGTTTTCGGCGTTCACCTTTTATCTGTTATCTAATAAAGGTTTTCTGTGGTGTAAATAAGTAGTATTTATACAACAGATAACAGTGTCAAGTACCTATACTATACAAGACAGTATATGTTATTATCACAAATTATACATTTATAGTTTCAACTATGACACCTACCCACCACATAATACAAGGGTAGCAACTGCTACCCTTGAAATCACATGTGTGTGCCACTAAAACGATGATTTATAACTAAGCCCAAAATCCATCTTTATTTTATTTTTCAATCCAACAACTGGATATAGTGGAACGTGGGGCAAAGTTGGAATCAGAGTATTGCAGAGACATCTCTATATTTACTATATATGTTGATTATTATATTTTCAAAGTTGGATTTATAATGTCTTTAGTCATACAAAACTTGAATAAAAGTTTTGTAACCATATACATATGTATTAATTATCTTATAAATTATAAACAAAAACTTGTCAAAATGCCGGTTATCGACAGATATATATAATATTTTATCATTTTTTTTTCTTTATTTATTTATTATACATCAAGTGGTCTTTAATATTGTTTTTGTGTATTATATTATTGTAGTTCTATGCAATATTTTATTATATTTATACATTTTTAATATCAGTTTACGAATATATAATCGATGGCTGTAGGTAAGTATACCTATCGGGGCATTTTGAGACATATATTTATGGCAAAGCGGGGACGTTCCAAATATGTAAATTTTACACATTATCCGTTGATGGGTGGATTCAGTGCATTTTATGCAGCAGGTGGGCTTACTGTCTTTGTGCTGGAATTGAAGTACAAGATCACAAAGCCATTTTTTTTTTTTTCTTTGTATTTTAATGGAAGATTTATCTTATATTTTAAGTTGTCGAGGTTATTTAATGTGTATAAAATTAATAAATAATAAAAATTGTATAATTATTTATGAAAATTTTTTTTGTGAATTTTACGACATCCTCCTTTGCTAAAGTGGAGTAAAAGTTACTTTTTCCAGTTTTACTACCTAGCTTTCTAAAACTTAATTTTATTTAAAAAATATATATATTAATTACCATATCATAAATCAAATGTAGTCCAAATTTCCAAAAATATTTTTATAGAGTTATAAGTATTTAAATGTTAGCGTCCCTACTTTGCCTGACAATCCCATAATACTACAATCATATAAGTAGGTAAAATAGATATAAGTAGTATATAGGTACCATATATATATATATATATATATGTGTGTGTGTGTGTGTGTGAGTGTGTGTGTGTATGTGTGTGTGTGTGTGTGTGTGTATGTATGTCAAAATATCGCATACATATTGTATAAATTAATAAATTATATCAATATACTAATATTATGTAACCTTTGCAGTATTCAGAAAAAAATATCCAATCAATCAGATTGTCTTATCTAGAATCGGAAATTATACAGCTGGTATAATCTAAAACAAGATGTATTTAATAAAAACTTTCCACATTAAAATTTACTGATATAAATATTGATAAATTGATGAATAATAATTTAATTTATATTAATTACTAGATATAAGTGAAACGTATAATTTTTATTTTAATAATTATTGTAGTTGATTGTGTTTAGAAGCCTTAATCGACATATTCCGGTGCACTAAAAAAAAGGCGTTCCTAAATTCTCATCAATCTGTTGAACAATATTCTCCTAGGGGAGGGTAAAAATAAAAAATATCGAAAACCTGACTGTGGGGTCTTTCTAAGTTACTATAAAAATGAAAATAATTTTTTCTATATTTTAACATTTGTAGTATTATACCCTATAATAAAAAAACTTTATTCATGTTTATAATAATCTTTCATTGCTGTTCTTATATAGTAAGTATAGCTGTTACAATATACCTTCATATATTTATATAATATTAGGATTTAAAAGCTAGTTATAATATATATTGCTATTGGCGAAAATTTGGCAGTTTCAATTATCGATGCTCCCCCCCCCCCCCGAGCTAAGACTATATACATAATTACCAACTAAAAAAAAATTCACTCAATATTAATGTTTCCTAACTTCAATATCAATCTATAATATACTGTTGTATATTCGGCCTGTATATATATATATATATATATATATATATATACCTATGTTATTTAGTATATAATATCTATATACTGTATAGTGTGTATATATGCACATGTGTGCATATACCCACGCCTGTATATGCTTATGTCGCACTTTTATAATTCATATCGATTATAAAAACCAAAATTTTTTTTGTGATAGCCAGTCTCGCCCGCGAGGAGGTACTCGCAAGAGACCTCCGAAAAGGCGAGATATAATATTGATGTTTTATGTTGATATACGTTTACTATTGTATTAAAGTGTTTTGTATTAAGATTTGTTTTATTAATTTGTATTGCCGTATACGTCGAAACCTACATTGACGTATACGACAAAGTTAGCGCACAACGGGACTCGCACCTCTACGACCCCAAGATTAAGAGTTGGCAACAAGATATTCACGATCCTAAAATTTGGATTTTTTTTCACCTGCGGTTCACTGTTACCAAAGTTAACGGCCAGCAGGATTTGGTAGCCACGACAACAAGGAACCCGGATTTCAACTTCAGGAGATATTGGATTTTTTTTTGTGTAGATACCTACACATCTTACCAAGGTATACCTATTTATTTTTGTGTGTA
>JAIPRL010011806.1:0-12940 GCA_025469235.1 Pemphigus obesinymphae
TTAAACCAACAATGCACGGTTTATCTCATGTTAAATATTGTATTCATAATCAGCGTGTGAACGTATTATGACCGTTCAGTGCACCATAAAGATCGGTTAATGAACCAAAATCGTAATACAAAAAAAACGGAAATAACACCAAATAATGTATAAATTGTTACTCGGGATGTGTGTTGGGTCTTCTTAACATTTTTTATTTAAAGTAAATTTTTATAAAACTATGAATTTGTAATTTATATAACAATTGTATAGTTTGATGTTAATTCTATAATTTATGTGTATAAGCTAATATGTATAAAAAATCAGTTAATATACAAAATTTACATCTGAATAACTCATGTATACTAGTGGAAGGAGAGCAAAAAAGTTCTATATCTGAATTTTACAAAAACACTTTATTTTTGATAATTCATATAGTATACGAATGATCCGTCTTTTATTTTTACAACGATAATCTTATGACCAATATCGAGATATGAAAAACGAAACACTTCTATATTATAAAAACTTACATATTTTTAGTTTTTTTATAGGTCGATTTACATTTTTTGCTTTTAACGATTATCGTAAATTCAAAAAAATTCTAAGTAAAAGAATAAAAAAATTTGTAAAAAAAGAACAATTGCAATCACACGATATTACTGATACAGTAAATATAATAATATCAAAATTCATAAAATAAAATAAAATGACATAATAGAAGTTAGGTTAAACGGTAAACATGCTCTCTCTATTTAATAGAGTTATAACTAAATTATTATGTTTATATTACATGATAGACAAATTTCATCATTGACTCCAATATACAAAATAGTATAGTTATCATGGTTTACTGTAAATTAAAATTAATTTATTAATTGTAATAAATTGGTAAATTAAATTTATAAATTGAAAACTCAATTCTACAAAAATATTTACTTTATTTTGGTAAATACGTATTTCAGTAACAAAGTTACAATCTTCAGTACACAATAACGTCTAATTTCGTTTTTGTGTAGTTTTTGCAGTCGTAAAATAAAGTAAATATTTTTGTGGAATTGAGTCTTCAATTTATTATTAGGAATAAACAAGTACTCAAATTATAATTGGTAAATTAAATACCTTCTTATTATATTATGTGGCATTAAAATTATGTGAAACTCACACTCATTGGTGTAGATTATTGGTTCATACTTAAAATTGATTATCTATTATAAAAAAGAATAGAATTATTATTGGTAGGTACATAATCCATAATCCGTTTTGTTGTAATTATTTTTTCGATAAATGAATTTGTAAGCAAAATATTAAAAATTTTATCACATTATTTATTTACTTTAATAAACTTGGTCAAAAAAATAATTCAACCGAAAAAACTAAATCAACTAATCCATAAGACCTTCAGTGCTAATCTGTAGAATAGACAGTAGTGGATAAAACTACATAGGGTTAAACCACAAACTACTGTACTTTCATCGGGTTTTCATCAAGGTGCAATACTATTACTCTTCCTCTTTTTGCTGTTGGTAAAGAATGCACACATCATAGTAAATTATCTCTTTAATATAATATATATGCATAGTATAGTACATATTTTATGATGTTGGTTTTTAATAATTAAAGTCAATCATGAACATTAAATCTCTTGATTGTGTAAAAAAACAGGCAGACCTAGAACGATTGATAAGTTGAGATGAATGCCTTAGCCTTCAATGTATCATATCCAAATACCAGATTATTTTTATGCACGTACTAGTAATTACACTAAATTTGACTATACAATTAATGGGTCTACATTTCCAATCGCTGGTG
The DNA here is from genome assembly GCA_025469235.1 of Pemphigus obesinymphae. Lineage (NCBI taxonomy): Eukaryota > Metazoa > Arthropoda > Insecta > Hemiptera > Aphididae > Pemphigus > Pemphigus obesinymphae. The sequence goes on from JAIPRL010011806.1 coordinate 1,792, forward strand.
AAACAGTTCGGGATCTTGTTTTCCGCCTATCACCTAAATTATGTCCAGATGGCACATTTAGAATTTATGTTACAAGACACGTAAACTTTTAAGGCTTTTACAGAGAATTTCACAATAATTTAAGTTATCTATTCACATTAAAATAATTTTGCTGTACTCTGTAATAAGACTCGTTTTGCAGTAAAAGTCCGTTTTATTAGATTTGTCGACTTCTAGCGAACGTATAATGATTGAGCGAATGCAAAGAAAATCCTTGTTTATCAACGGTTTTTGCCAAAATATATGTTGCCCTACATGTGACCAAACACTTAATAGTTAACTTTTTGGCTTGAGTAGTTTTTGCCTGATTTTTGGCAAATAGCTAGCTTAAAGTTCATCCAAGAACTTATATCTTTTTATTGATTTATCTGGCTACTCTTTTAGTAGATATCAACTTTAGGGGGATACCAGTCAGCTGAAAAACTTCACTCCCTTTATAGTTTCTTTTTTTTGCCACTATTTTATTAATTATCGTATAATAAAAGATCCTCGTATAATGTTTCTCACCAATGAGGATCTAAGCCTTAACTTCTGAGCATTTTGTAAATATTTGTTAAACTGTACATATGCTTATTACTAAGAGTTATATACTTGAATTTTGTTATTGTTTTTTGGGTTTAAAACCCGTTTTCTATATAAATAAATAAATATCTGATTCTACTGCTCCATGTATGTCATACAGAGACAATAAATACAAGTATAGCAACTTCTTAAGTTATTGTCATTACCATAGTATATGGTACTGCTTGCACACAAAATTCAAGTAGGTATTTAGATTGAAGTCTTTAGTCTAGGGATTCACTATTCAATATTTCAATATTACATGTTTCGACTTTTACAGACCATAGTCTGCATGCTGTTAAGCCCATGTCATACGAAACAATCTTACTCACGATACTAGCAGCGACTTCTCGCCACACCGAATTGTCGCGAAATTGTTAGCTGAAATAGCTTAATTTCTTGATACTTACAAAAATTATATGCAGTTAACAAAAACGAAGTTTGATGAACTTTTTGTAATAGTAACTCCGTCAATAAAAAAAAAAAAATAACTAAATGGAAAATGCAATTTGGAGTAGAATATATTACGTGACCAAGTAATCGCGAGTTCTTGACGAATAAAATTGAAAATATTTAATTTCAGTCGCCGTGACTATTTTTAGCTGTGGCTTGGGTTATTCACTGCGATTACCTTATCAGACAGAGCGACTTTACTCACCGTTAAGCCACAGCGAGTAGTCGCCTTGTTTGACACGGGCTTTAGCTGTAATACTCGGTAGTCGTTTTCAAGTAATAATATAGTCGTTGTCCTCATCATGATAGACGTGTCTATTATCAACCGACTGATTGGGCGTAAAAAAAGAGATAACCATAATGGAATATTTTCTATAATTTTCCAGTCTGGTTTATTTGGTATCAGTTTAATAATATTGTATATCGCTAAATTTCTTCTGTAATCACGATTCAGAACAAAAATGTTCATCATACATCAATTAATTAATTGTTAGTACAATAAAATGTTAATACTCTATTATTTAATAGTATTGTATTGGATTTTGATGGATTATTAAATCTGTATTACATTTTTGCATTTATATATTTATAAATATGATAAATTTGATGTTTTAATATTTCATTATATTATTTTCATCTCCAAGTGATGCACTAATAAAAATATCAAACATCAAACTTTAAAAGCTCTCTCCTAAAAAATATATAAATTAGACGTACAATTTTTTTGTTCTCACCACACGTTACTGTATTCCTGCAGTAGGTTTAGTACGGCTATAATGTGCATATTATAAGGATAATGTACATTAGCCTAATTACATGCTTAAACCATAACTGAGAAAGATACTATTATTAAAATTAACTAAGTAAAATAATAGTTACTTAATTAAATTAGGTAACGTTTATAAATTATAAGTTATAGTGAAGTCAATATAAAAAAAAGTATTATCAAAATGTTATGTATGTATCTTTCGATAAATAATAATAGGTATTATTCCAAAATGTGTTGTTTTCATTAATTAAACATTCCAAGAGAGTGGTTATTTGTTTTATACGTATTTTACATTATGAAAATTAGATGAAAAATTTTACGTAATGTATATACCTATTTTAAGAAAATAATTTTTAGGCAACGCCACTCAATAAAATTAATTAAAATAAATATTTAACTTGAACGTGTTCAAAGTTTTTTCAACATTTTCTAACTCGAATTTTAGTAGTATAAAATTTTTCTTAACTTTAAAATTAACTACAAAAAAATATTATTAATTATTAATAAGTAATCATAAAATAGAATTTTACCTAATTTCTTTGAATTTATTTTTATATTATAATTTATTTTTCAAAGCATATTTTATGGACATATTCTGGCCTTCTTTAGGGCATAACTACATATCTATCTGATATAAAACATATGTCTTGCTTATATCCAATATCTTTTATATTATAAGAACTGCACACTAATCAGGCTAATTTCAAAAAACATGGCAAATACAATTTTATGAAAATAATACTCAAATAGTTGAATAGTAAATATGACAATTATATAAATAACTTTTTTCGTTGTAATAGTACGTTGAAGGCAATGTGACAATTTTTTTGTATTTTTAAAATTGTAAAATATTGATGCCATTATAATATTTGAAGAGGGTGCATATTAAAAAAGAAAATAAGGATGCGAAAGTATAGCGTGTATTTCTCAATTGACGCCCATGCCTTCTAGTAAATAGTAACAAGTGATGTAGTGAAGGGTACACGTGGGTAAACGGCGTGTACCCACTACTAATTTTTGAATATAATTTTTTACGCAATAAAAATTGTGTAAAATATATTTTTTAGCACAATCAATACATGTTATTACTATTTAATTATTTAATGTATTATATTAATATTGTATAATTAATGTATACCTACTTAATATAATATTGTGTTTTAAAATAAGATTTAAAGAATCTCTTGATAAAACAACTTTGAGAGAATCTCGGTATAAAATACATATATTTTAAAATTTAAAGTTGTTCTAACGGTCCCAAAATTAACTTAATATTTTTGAAAAATATAGTAAATCAATATAAAAGCTAGGTAAACATGTGAAGTGTTTAGCACTAATTGTTTTACTAAATTCGAATACAGCCCACAGTTAACAAAATTAATTTACGTTAATTTTACATACGTACAAGGTTGGTGAACATTTCAAATCCCTATAGGACAAATATTTTTGTAACCTCGAATTTGTGAAATCATGTTTTTACCATATTTACGTAGTACATTCTCAACAGTTTTTCCTTGTGCGTTAAAAAAATATTGAGTAAATCGAAAAATGGTGTCTTTAAAGTATCTACCAATTTGATGCGATTCGCTACCAGAAAATCGGTAAGCACTCATATTAGAATTGTTGGTATAAATACGTGTTTTAAGAAAGGAAGAGATAAAATTCACAGTTAAGGAAAATCCTTAGTATAAATCTTACCATACCTGTATATGTATAGGTATCTAGTATCTGTGATACTTGAATAAAAATACAATTATGATTGGGCAATACAAGGTTTAAACATGGTGGCTGATTTTCCCCTCCCCCTACAGCATTATTGGCATTATGTTTCACAATGCTTTTCAACATATCGGACTGATACGAGTCCTCTTAGAAAAACGAGCGGCATGAATTGGTCTTCTCGATTATTTAATGTCTTATGGCTTATGTCGCGTTTTAGAAATCGTTTTTCAATATTTGGGGAAAAATACGTTTCTGAGCTTTTTTGGCTACCTATGGAAAAAATCTTAGCTACGTGCTTGATTGGGGGTGTACCCACTAATGTATGTATGACTACATCACTGGTGTTAACCACACATTCCCGATGCCTCTCGTAACTATGTACTAGTAACTACGGACAGGCGGACACAACAGTCAATTTATGTTTAGAAACCTAATATGCCACCTGTTCGTATGGAATTCCTTTTAGGTTTTTAAACATAGGTTTATACGCCTATTGTATACTCGTTGTGTGTATTCGAAGTCACCAGTACATATTATAGTAACGAGTTTGTTGATTTGATTACCAAGGATATAATGTGTATTATTCTATAATTCGATTTGCATTTTACGCAAAAGTATAATATAGTAAGTTAACGAATTGTTTATTAGACGATTAGAAACTTGGAATTTAGATTGCTCGCAAAGTAAACTTTCCTAAATTATTTATCTTTATTATTTCCATTACACTAACCAGTAAACAGTGTTGGGATAGGTATATCTCGATAATTGTTTCCTTATCAATATCAAGACAACGTATTCTTATCTCGACAAAAAATGGACATTTTTTACCAAAATTATACTTAAATAATACAAAATACTTACTTCAAATATGTCGTTTTTTCTTAAAATTTAACGTGATGTTTTTCATTGACATAAAGCGACGACGTATATAATAAAAAACCGAGTATCGCGCATCAAAAATGATCCGTGTCTTACGTCACCGATCGACAATATACCGATACCCCGGATACAGTGTTAAAAGATACGGTGGGCTGATAAAAAAAAAAAAAAAAAAAAAAACGAATAAATAATTTATAAATGATGCGCGTGAAAAAAATGAACTCGCGAGCGAGTGGGTGTTGAAAAGACGACGGCTGGGCCTAGGTGGGGGTGGGCAGTGAAAAAAAAAAAAATAGGGTAAAAAATGAATAAATAAAAATAATAAATTGCGGATTCTGGAACGACGGGCACTCCGGCGGAGGCATTCGCGCCGTTGTACACGCGCCGGTGGCGGCGATGACGTGCGCGCGCGCCGCATTATTACTCCCCTCAGAGCGCGCAAAGGCACCGGAGAGCCGACGCCGTCTGTGACGACGCCACCGCTCCTGGACCGCCGCCGCAGCCGTAGCCGTAGTGTTCCCAGATCGCGTACGCTGTGATGTCGTGAGACCTTTTACGCGGCGACAAAACATACACAACGTACATTTTAATATTATTATTATTATTATTATTATTATTATTATGTATTAATTGATCGTAAATACCGTAAGAATACGCGTTCGCGAAAAACCGGGAGACGATTTAGTGGATTTCGGTGAAAAAATCATTTGTCGGAAAAGACATTTTTTGAAAAAAAAAAAAAACAAACACGAAAATTCTCGTCGCGGAATATTTGGGCGGAATTTCGAAAAATATCGCCGCTGTAGTCCTATATTATGCACAATTAATATATTATAGAACCGGGTGCGTCGTGCGGCGTGCGTGCGACATTCGTCTCGGTCTCGCGTCCCACCGGCCGGCGTCGTCCTCGGCCCATTCACACGGTAAGTCCACACTGCGAGAGCAATATATGCGCTCGTGTAACTCGAAGGTGCTCCAACGCTCGTATAATACTATCATCGTCGAATGTACGGCATAACATTGTGTTGATGATGATATGGCGTGTCGTGAATACAATCATTTCACTGGTAATAATATCGTATTATCGTGAATGTAATTTAACAGAGAGAAAGATACCATAATATTGGCGATGGAAAGTGCAGATGAGCTGTGACGGGCCACTGTGCTATATTCTATGTCTTATTTTACCATAGTGCCCGTCACAAAATTGATAAGCTTTCTATCGCCAATAATACACGGCGGGTGTTACGTAGAAAACCAAAATATTCGATATTTTTTTCAAAGTAAAAACCGTATCACACGTTATTATTATTATTATGAATTTCGTTATTCGTATAACGACAATAACGACAAGACACGTGTAGATGGATTTTCGGTATTTTCATATGACAAGTCCGTCTATATATATGTAATTTTGTATACACTACATAATATTATAATCCGGACGGATTATGTATAATTTCGAGAAAAACTGCCGTCGCGCTCTACCGCTCTCCGCGGCCGCCAACACGCGCGACACCGGTATAATATAGTATTTTATTCCTGGAGATTACGTAAAAAGTACAGGGGCCGGGCAGTCGCCACCGTCTCCGCGAGACGCATCGATAACACGGCCGCCGCCTCCGCGAGACGCATCGATAACACCACCCCCGCCACGGCCGCAACCCCCATCTTCCCACCACGAACGCGACACACGGTAAAACTCGACGGCACCGCACACGTGTGCGCGTAACGTAACGTTTGTAACGTTCCTCGGTGAACACCAATTGACCGTTGAATAAATGCGCCTTTCCACTACTGCGTGTCGTCCATAATTTAAGAATTTAAGAATTTAAAAATCCAGCCATTTATAACCGTTCGTATTACCAAATGTTACCGTAGAGTTGAAATTCTTTCAACTTTGCCGCCGTGCGGTGATAATAGTAATGCTATTATCGCTGAATCGTGCTCCGAGCACAGAAAATATTCTGTGGTCCGAGTGTATTAATATTATCATTCTCATTGCTCCTCCGCCATAAATTCTCGACTCGACTATTATATTCACTTTTTCTATGTCAACAACTCGAGTCTATAATATATTATAATATTATTATGTAATATATAAAAAACTTAAAAAACTACTTCATTTGTTCAGTTACCTATGTTTTGCCTTGCCTACAACATGAGTTGTTATTTTTTCGCCGACTATTATCATTATCAACATACCACACTGATATGATAGTATGAAAGGTTACGCGGTTACGCATTCACTATAAATATATAGATACCATTCTACCAAGATCACGTGATAAAAAAAACCACAATGAATTTATGGACGACACGATAGAGTGTAAAGGCACCTTAAGAATATAATATAATATATTATTATAAGGATGTCGTACACCATAACTGTACTGGGCAGGAGAAAAAGGTGTGGTTTCAGAATAACCGCGTGTCTATAAGAAAAACCATCGGACGCTAGTTACGACACGACCACAGATTATACTATAAATACAGATAGCTCACTGGACCCGAAATGAATAGATCGACGAATACCTACCGTCTTCTGACAGGCTCTACAGTTATCAGTGTAGTTACAGAGATACGACTATATTATACATTTTTTTTGTTAATATACAATATTATCGTATATAAATTATAATTAATATTATTATATCATAATAACAATAATAAAACAACACAGGTTTCAGTTTGTCTCGCGGGAATGAAGTTTACATTTGTGGTATATAATGTATCGTGGTCACACTGATTAATGTAGAGTTATCAGTGGCCAAATTACGTAAGTAATCGTTTTTGTTTACATCGCCATTGGGCTATCTGTATTCGTATAATTTATGCTATGACTTCCCGGTTGAATAATCTACTGTGATAATTTCACGGCACGACTCACGTGAATCGACTAATAAAAAAGTAAATACAAGATAATATATCGTTATCTAAATCGTGAGTTTCACAGTAGAATAAACATAATAATATTTTGAGAATTTCATATTTTTTATCTGGTTGCTCTGTTACTACACCTTTTTCATAGTACCCCTTGAAATTTAAGTATAATTGAATTTTCCCGTATTTAATCCCCCATAGAATATAAAAATGCTTGTTTAGAAATTTCCCGAGTGCGTGATATAATTGACCAGGTAGGAGACAGGATCATTATTTCTCTTGAAGTCATAAATCGTTAATCAATATATTATAATAATATTATATATATATAATATATCACTATATATATATAAAATATTTGCACTTAAATAACATAGGATAGGTAATTAATGAACGTTATCATTGTTTCTAATCCAAAGTAGCGTATAAATGTGAAATGAATGATATTATATTTTTTCCACAAGTTTTATTTTATTTTTATTTAAATTTTGGGGCGTTTATTTTTTTGTCAAAACGGTGGTTCAATATTAAACGCAGAACGATAAACAGTATACCTCCTTCAACGGAATTATCCTATTGGGAACACGACCTCACACACAGTAAACACAATGTTGCCACGGGCATTTCCGTTACATTATGATTTAAATGCATAAAATGATTCATCAACATAACTAAAGTTGTTGCTCTGTGATTCAATATAGTTGTATAAATCATTATCGTTTATTATTATTGATAAAATGTTAATAGTTATGTAATTATTACTTTTTTTCTTTGTATAATATAGTAATTATAAAAATTATCATAAATGTTTTTAATCATCGTAATTTATAATATTAGTGTGCAGATATGTCAATTTTAGATTTATAAAAATAAAAACATAATATAAATATGTAATACTATTAAAACTTGTTCAGAAAAATGGATATGTATTAAAATATTCTCTTACTCTTGGAATAATTATTTTATTCAATTTTTTTCGATGTATATATCTGTTTTATCTGTTCTCTTTTAAATAAAATTAAATATGTACTTCTTTAAATATCTTCTCTATAGTTAGATAATATTATATAATCTTAATAAATCAAGGATAACAATGGAGTTAGATTTTCTGTAAATAATTTGATATTTCTTTTACGAGTATAGTAAGTTATTCATCTCGAATATTGTAAATCTGAAAAATATTGTGCTTCCCAAAAAAGGTTTTGAGGCAAAATAATATTTATTATATAGATATAGTCCTTCATTATGATTTCAATAAACATAGTAGACAATTAATAGTGATAATTGGTATTTAGTTATTTTTGGAAAATAACCAAAAGGCAGATGGACTGATAATCATTTTGATATTGATTATTGATTATTATAATATATTAAATTTTTATAATTTAAGCTAATATTATTGATGTGGTGGATCCTCTACGGCAAGCTAGATCTCTTGTTTCACAATCCATTCTATCTGGTTAAAACCCAATATTATATTTTATGACCAGTTGATAATAATATTATTTTTGACATTGATAATATTAAATTTTATAATATATAATATATATTATACTATATTACACCATATTATATATATAATATAATAATAATATTATTAATTATTATGTAAAAATTATAAATATATATATTATATTATACCATATTACGATACTAAGTTGCTGTAGTGTATTATGTTTTATCCACCAGATATTTACGAATTTTTTGGGAGGGCGAAGAGAGGAGAAAAAGATAATTGATTAATGATATAAAAAAAGTTTATACCCAATTCAATATAAATCTTTTTTAACGTCACGTGAATATCACGGTCACTCGGACGTCAGCGTGTTGAACGCTTGAGCGATCATCAACAGGTAGTACAGACTTTTATCTAATACCCTATAGGTATATTATTATATAAATAAAGGGTACAAAAAAGAACATCTCTAATTTTAGAAATCAATAAAAAATTCTTCATAAAAGTTATCCAACCTTTTTTTTCAAGATAAGCATTATTTTATTTTATTTTCAGCAAATTTCAAAAATTATATCACAAATGATAGTCATCATTATCAATATATTTTTAGACATTCTTGAAGTATGACAACCCATTGCCAAACTTCCATCGAGTTTTTTATCAATTATTTTTTTCCTCTGAGATTAACTTAAACACACAAAGAAAAATCTGAATGTTTTCAGCCTTCAAAGTGGCTTTTCAACTAGAAATATAGAAAATTCGTATTAAACATAAATTATTAAAAATTATTAAATAAAAACTGCCATATATATCTTAGCAAATGTGTATTCATTATGCTGGACAACATTTAAATTATGTAATTTTTAAAATCTACTGAAAATAAATTTGCATTATAATATGTTACATGTACTTACTTATTTTGTAATATTACCTAGATTTTATGTACAAATTTATTTAAAAAATTAATTTAATTAATTTAAAATATCCTGTAAAAAAAAATGTCGAATATAAAACTAGAACATAGAACCTATAACTTGTTAGATTTATGGGCCTCAAAAATTAGAGGAAATTTTTAGCTGCAATCTGTATTACACTTGTCCCATCATTTAATTCGGTATTAATTATTGATCAATATCATTTGCTCCAATGTTATTCAATCCTATACCGATTGTTTTGTCAGGTTTTCAATTTAATCTCAATAATACGATAATAATGTAAATATAAATATATTTATATATCAATTATATTGGAATTATAATATTATGATAACAATAATACTTTTGAATTCCATATATAATATAATTCATATTTTATAGTTGACTAGATATAAAATATAATTCATTCATACTTTATTGACGATGAACACAAAATATAATTACGCACTTATTTTATCGGATAAATGTTCGCTAAATCAAATGACATTTACATTTACAAACGTTGTTATTAACTTTATAGCTACTATATCGATGTATAATCACTTATTATTTCTGTTTTTAACTCGAACAATATTTGTGTTATTATTATAATATTATACGGCGATGGTGACCGCATGTGTCCGAAATTCAGATAATAATGGGTTTACCCCGAAAGATTGAATTATATATAGAACACACGGTGTGTACATATTATATTAATTTTATTCGGAAATAATTTTCGACATGGGCCTTGTTTTGGTTATATTATGGTGTTAAACTAATTAACTACCCTTTTCTTTTACCGATAACACGAGTTATGCCACAATGCGTGAAAATAATGTATACTATATACATAAATCCCTATATTTTCGATAGTCTGTTTATATTATAACATATTATAGTGTATTCATTCACGTAGATACGGATCAGAGCTTAGAACCTTTAGGATTTAAGCTATTTCCGTACCGGGTTCGGTCTCTTAAAGTTCACTTGTATCTACGAAAAAAACGTTTTAAAGTTTCAGTTAATGCCGATCCTGCAGAGCGTTAAATAAACATTCATGAGCCCGCTTTAATTTTAAAATTAATTTTTTCCTTATTTAAATCATTATCTTTTCTTTTAAATTAATACCTAAAAATAACAAATTTTTGTTGTTAAAATATATTATATTGATATAATATGTTTTCGATTTAGGTCTTTAAAAATATTAAAGAATGGTTCCAGTTAAGTTATGGTACCAAGATTTTCAGAAAGTTCTAGTTCCAATATTTGTACTTTTAATTTTCGTTTCTTTTCCCGGGACAAATAATGATTACCTTTTCTAAATTTATTAATTTTAAATTTATAAAAGAAAGACAAAATAAAACGTATATACGTACTCTATATTATTTTATAGTTAAGAAACCTACTCTAAATATAATATTCAGTTTAATTTTTTCATTAGTAAAATTAATTTTTTGTCACCTATTTTTA
>JAIPRL010011807.1:0-12938 GCA_025469235.1 Pemphigus obesinymphae
AAAATGTAGCCCGCTTGATGGAAACAAGAGTTTTGGTTTTGTTTCAGTTTTGTTTTTGTTTATCGGGTTCTAGAAAACACAAACACAACATAAACTCAACTGTCCGTTTAGTGGAAAACCGGCTTAAGAGATAGTAATGTATGATGAAATACAACACAGATATTAACTACACCAATGACGGTCCTAAGTCCGTATGTAAAAGTTAGGAAGGGCATCTTGTGTTCCTAATCATTGATTATATGAATGTGCAGTTAATGTTTAATTTACTGTTAACATCAAATTTGTAATTTTCATGTTTTTTTTTTTTTTTGCAGGTATTATTTTAAGTTTAGAACAAGGGATCGAATCAACCAAAAAAAAATTAACTTAATGTTTGTGATTTTATTGCACTTATTTAGCTTAGAAGTTCAAAAAAGAAAAAAAACCAATATGTTTATAGTAAGAAATATTTGAATTTTCTAACACCTTCGAGTGTAATATTTACAGAACCAGATTCATTGTTGTTTTTAAATCCTTCTAATATTGCAATACAAAACATGATGATAATGAAGAAAATTTTTTTAATCAAATTGGAAAAAAGAAAGATGCTATGAATACCTACTACTCAAAAATCCCCAATAAGTAATTATTTTTGGTTTTATATTTATTATTTTTCTAAGTTAAGGATGTAATTTGATTATTATTTATTATTATTTTTTTAGGTTCTGAATGTCCAAAATTGCATAGTACAATATTAGCTTCTATAAGTATTGCAACTCATTCTTTTATTGCAATACAAAACAACCGTTTTGATACTGAGGAACTTTTTTATAGTACTGCAAGTAATAATTATACTGTACCTCTAAATACTCAGAGCAGCTCTACTACTACTATTAATAGTAAAACATAAATAATGCATTATTTTATTCAATAGCTTCTAGAATGCTAAAAAATGGACTGGAAATGTCTCATGACAAATCAATATGATATCGATAGTAGTCATCACAATGATAATTCTGGGAAGTAGTATTTATATTTTTATTTGGCTTGTTCAAAAATTTAAAATTAATTTTCAGAAAATATTGTATTCAAGATGTGCAGTCAATTGGAGTAATATAACAAGTGTTATATATATATATATATATATATATGTATAACTAATGTTTTTGGTAAATTCACATGTCTTGACCATTTTTGTGTACCTAGATCTTTTCACTTGTGTTTGTATTTTTTTAGTTTAAATATATTTATTTGTTTATTTATATTTAAAAATATTTATTTGTGTATTTATATTTACATACAATTTTAAAATATGGATCGGTATTTAATTAAAAATAAGAAGTCTAACGAAATGGTCAGTATTTTTTTTTATATTAGTGTACTAAGTTTATATAAATACATGGAAATATTAAAACTCTGCGTTTAGTGTTTGTAAAGTATAAACAATACTCAAAATATTCTTATCATTTATAATTTCTAGAGTTCTGAACCAGAAAATATAGACATAAGTCAACCTAGTTGTTCGAAGAATACCATATCTGAACCTGAACATTCTGAACAAAAAGTAAGATTTCCATTTGATTTTACCATATTTCTAATTATTAAAAGGAAACTATATTATTTTGTACATACAGAATATATTTAATGCAAGCCATCATACTGGTGTTAAGAGGCCGCAACACCTGCGATTTTTAAGGAGTTCTGTTTAGGCAATTTTTAAGAAATATTATGATAAATAAAAATTTAACAATTTAGAAATATTTATGTACATTTTAAAATTGATCTAAAAATAGCCCCGTACCCGTATCACTTTTTATTGTTGTGTAATCACGAAATTTCCACCTAAAAGACCAATAAGCCTTACAAAATTTTAGAACTATGGAAAGTCGGATTTACAATCTGTAAACAGATTTGAATGTGTCGGCCTGTCTTCTAGGGATCGATCGAGGCATTTTTCTTTATTATTACAGATTAAAATAAAATCAATGTTTAAAATTTTTGATTTTTAATGATAAATAACACGATTAAAAAATAAAATTAAAATAAACGCCTCGATCGATCCCTAGAAGACAAACTGATAAATTCAAAACAGTTTTCAGAATTGAAATCCGACTTTTCAAAGTCCCACAGTTTTGTCACGCTTTTAGGTCGATTTTTTGTTGGTGTTGCGGCCTCTTAAAAATAAAATATAATATTAAAGAATTATTCTTAATCCTCTCTAGTAAAGGACCTACAGAATCTTAACCTAATTTCAGAATTAAAATCAAAACATTGTAAATACCCTTAATTTTGTCAGACTTTTAGGTCTAAATCGTTGCATAAATAAATAAAATATTTCACTTTATTTAATCACGATAACTACATGGGCATGCGAACCTGCAGGCAACACGGTAGTAACCAGACGACAGTTTACCTATCACACATATTATGACAATACAAACCCGATCGTATTTCATAAACTCCTTATGCATAACTCCTGATGTGTTTGCAAGGGTCTTAAAGTTATTTTCTTGCAAATTAATTAAACATCTCTCTCCTAAGTGATTTATTACGAGATATATTATATATATAATATATGTAGACAGAAAGACAGTTTTTTTTTTTTTTTTGTATATTTTTAAGAAAAATATAGTGTTTATAGAACAATAAAAATGGAATAGACATAGGACCAGGGAGTCAAAACGGGTATGAACCCCGGTTGGAAACTCGTGTAACCCGTAACATATTAAAACCGTGTTAAACCCGAAACCTGTAACTCAGAAAAAATGAAAACCATATTAAACCCAGTACCCGGAAGAAATTGAAACAGGTTTTAGATCACGTACATTCTTAACCGGAAAAAATTAAAACCGTGTTAAACCAGAAAACGTTTTCAAATGCACAATCCGACATTTATTTTAAAACTCGGATAACGTTAATCGATAAATCAGTGAAAATGATAAAATACTAAAATAGAAATAAACAATGTTTATTTATTATTTATAAATTATTTCAAAGATATGGCATAATGTGCCATATCTTTGAAATAATCTACTGGTTTCACTGTAAATGTTGGAGAGTAAATATATATTTTTTGATATAATATAATATATTTTTTTTAATACTATAGTATTTTAAAATACTAAATATTATAAAAAATTGACAATTTCTCGAGTTATGGCAATGTGTGTATTAATTTGTGGCCAGTCATATTTTGTTGATCTAAAACAAATTTTGAAATTATAATTTAAAGGGTTAGTGCGTCCAATTGGCAACCTATGAAACAGAGATATTCTGATATCAATTTTTGATGAACAATATTTATTGGAATCACTAAAACCAAAAACATTTTTAACCAGAAACTTAAAAATTAACCCCAAAAATTAAAATTGTTTTTAAACCCGAAACCGGCCATTAACAGGAAAATATAACCCATTTTAAACTCAAAACTCGTAATTCGGAAAAAATTTAACCAGATTTAAACCCAACCCGGAACCCAAAAAAAAATTTAATGTTTCACAACCCCGTACTCGGAAACTGGAAAAAAAAAAATTTTTAAATCGTTTTTTAACCCGGCGTTTGTCGTTTGCGCATCACAAATCCCTTAGGTAAAAATTTGGTTGGTCGATTGCGCATCGCACGTTTTAACAATATAACAGGTAGTACACGGAGATGCGACTATAAACTAGTGATTATAAATCTTGGACACGACCGGCCGGTGTATGAACAAATAGATCCTCCGGTTCATCTATAGATCGCCATACTACTGGTAACAACATGGATATACTAGGCTCGGGATCCAGTTGTCTCGATCTTGATCTAAAAGTCTCGATCACGCCTTATCACAGAATTTAGTCTCTTACCTAACCGTATTTAATTTAACCGGTTACTTACTTGGCGTGGTGTTTCATAGTAAATCGGGGGATATTTTCGGTAAAAAAAGGTTATTAATAACAATCACGATGCCCAAACGTTTTACATTTTTTTTTTTTTAACAATAGCGATATGCAGACGGTCTATAAAAAGGTCATTTGTAACAATAGCGATGCTCAAACGTCCTACGCCCTTTTAACCACGTACCCACAGGAACTCGGAAAAATGAAAACCTGTTTAAACTCGTAACCTGATCCCCGAAAAATTTTAACTCGTTTTGACTCCCTGCATAGGAAAACTTATGAAATTACTTTTAAAACATATTTCAACATTTTTAAATATACATTATATAAATTATTAAATGTACATTTTTAACATAACCCAACCGATAACGATTTGAATGACATTTTATTGATAACTTCGCAAGACAAAATATCCTTAAACACTTTATACCTATCGAAAATCAAATAGGTTTAACTAAATCAAAAATATTTTTTTTGCATAAAACGTGTTAATAACTATAAAATATAATGTATATATGATATTTGTACAATAGTTTATAGACATTAATTATAGTTGCGATTATATCATTATAGTTTATACTCCTTAGCGGTTTATCAAAGCGTTTGTATGCATAATTATCTACAAATTATAATATATTTTTAATTTGTACGAACTGTATAACAATATATATAAAAAAAAAATATTTAACAGTGATTAATTTTTCGTCGATTGCTCACGTACCTTCATAACCGTGTATTATAACAATTACGTTTGTCGCGCATCGGACGGCATTTACACTGCAAATATGCGTATCGAAAATCGAAACCATTATAGCCCCTCGATGTCTATACATTTAAGATATTCAAATATACCGCGATAATACCTAAATTTTAATCTTCGTATATATATATATGGTTTATATTAAAAATTATCAAAATACCATTAGTCTATATCGACTTGAAAACCAAATGTCTACACTCTACAGATAATCGTACTAGACCTTGATTAAGTAAATGGAAAATTTAATCCGGGCAATTTTTCTTATCCTCGCATACAGGGCCAGTGCATAAAAATATTTGTGGGGGGGGACGTTAGAATAATATTGCCGACTTATTTTTCCAAAAAAGTTAATAAGTAAAAATAATCAACAATAAATAATGATGAAAATAAAAAGTAAATAAATAAAAGTAAATAAACCATCAAAATACTTCCTACAAAACAGTAGCAAAAAAAAAGTCATAAATTTTTTCTGATTTGGCCGACTAAATACTGAATAATTTATAGTTTTCTGACTAAATTTCGAAATATTTCTTCAACCCCCCTTTGCGCCGGCTCTGCTGGCACGTCATTTTGATAATTGGATAGGAAATTTTAATCCACAGTGGGAATTATAATTTTGACACTTTTTGATTCACAATGAGACAAATGGAATAATGTGGATTGTAATTTGTAAGGTAATATTTCAAACCACAAGTAAAAATGTTACTATTAAGATAATTAAGACGATATTTTCGATTTGAAGATGTTTATCCCTTAGAGACAGGGCCCTATTTTATTTCGAATAATTGTACAGAAGCAGCTTCAAGGGCAGGCTACACTCTTAAAATGTAGGTCATTTAACTACTTTCTATTGTATTATACATTTTTATAAGAGGCTTTGAGAGGCGTCAAACAATTGTTAGCCTAGGGTCAGCAATTTTTAAAATATAGCTTTGCTAGGGAACAATTTGATTCGGCGAAAAAAATGTCACATTGACTGTACCATAAAGACGACATTATGATCTGGGAACATTTAGATCCGTGGATAAAAATGTAACTTACCACTCAATTCACGGAAAAAAAAAATTTAGTAATAGTACATAGTTATCGCTCGCAAATGACGGTAAGTTCCGTGGTTATATAAAATATTTTTCAACTTTACCTCACATCGTGTTTCCGAACACTATCGACATGTATACACCGAATTATAACGAAACCAGAAATTTAAAATTGTATTATACAAATACGAATGATAAACATAACGGTCGGCGGTCGGCGCCGTACTTAAAAATAAAACGAAAAATTTAACATAAGAAATAACAAAATATAAATAGGGACCATAATTTTTCGAATACACTATTCAATGTATGTATTTAATTAATATTTAATAATAAATAATATAATAAAAAAAAATATATATAGCACTAATAAAATACAAAAAAAAAAAAAAAACAAATGCGTGAGAAAACGAATAATACATGTGTATACAACGTGCAGAAACGCAAATGCGTCGTTGATGACAACAAATATTGTTAACGCTCTGTATAACCGAAATTTAATTCGACCGGCGGCGCATGTCCTCTAGAACTGCTTTTTCGTGTCGTTCCTTCGGGGGAGGTGCGTAAAACACAGGAATAGTATATCACAAGAAAATATTGCACAAGAAATAAAGGAAAAATATTACACGGAAAAGTAAAATTCAGGAATCAGATTACATAAGAATATATTACACAAAAATGTAAAAATCGGAAAAGTATTAAACAGGAAAATATTACACAGAAATGTTAAAATCGGGAAAGTATTAAACTGTGGTATGTAGGTATGTAACTGCTTGAGTGTAGTGATTTTTTTACTTTTTTGGGATATGATAGCACGCTTAAGTTTTTAACGTAGTGAACTCGAAACATAGCATATAGATAGAGGATACATCAGCGTACATACATTCAAATTTCTCCTCCCCTTTGTTCACTTTTTTAGTTTTGCTATAACTAATGTTATTGATGTAGAAACGTTATTCCAATGAGACACATTATGTTTTAGGTTGCTCGAAGAAGTACGCCCAGAAAATTACCTCTAAAAATCTCCACAGGGAGATACATTTTTCAAATAAAGATAAAACACTTAATTTTAATCATAGTGGATTCAACTTATTATTTAGTAGCACAGAAAATCCTAGAGGAAGGGAAAAATTTTTGAATCACCACTGCGAATCAATATCAGTTAAGTCAGACTTGGATTGACATCAAAGTATGTTATACACTTCAGTATATGATATACTAATAATAAAATTTTTGAATATTTTCCAGAGGGGGACACGTCCCTCCCCTAACCGCCCAATGGGTATCCATGGATAGTGATTTTAAGAAAAAGGGTGTAGCCAAAATTGTAAGAAAATAGTGGCAGTACAAACAAATGTAAATGTAGTATAATTTCGGGCCTTCTTGAGTCTTTAAGGTATTGTGGAGTGGGGGAAGGGGTAGCCGATGAGATCAGCATCGTATTTCATTATGTAGCAGCGTTATCGGCACTCAAATTTTTCTTTTTCGACTATCCAAAAATGTTCACTTTTGATGTGAAACACAGGGAGATATGATCTAATAATTTAACCCAAATCACATTCTTACGGCATTTTAAATAAGGAGTGCGTAATTAAAAATTCCATATTTAAAAAATAAGAACCACCTGCAGTATAATCTCTGTATTACGTATGTTTAATATTTTCCCGCCATTTATTTTTCCACGCAATAACATTATTGTGTTATACTTTCCTGAAATGTTCGTTCCTGTGTAATATTTTTCCCGACTTTTATTTTCCTAGGTACATAATATCATTTCGGTGTAATATTTTCCCGAAATATTTGTTCTTGTATAAAATTTTCCCGTGTACCTAATATTTTCCTATGTTGTATAGCCCTCCCCTTCGGGTATACGCGCCGCCCGACGAAAACTGGTCAGCTGCCCGATGTGTTTTCTTTTAGGACGCCGTATACGATGGTTGAAAGGCAAAATAACCTAGACGATATTCAGGAAGGATAACAATATTAGTACTATTGAATATTATTATTGTGCCTACATATTACGCATTATATAGATTGATTTATATAATAGATAGATTACATAATATAATAGTCTCGGCTACTGTTTTGCGCTACCGCAGTGCTATCCGTTGCGCACACTTGAAAAATGCATATACGATGCGCTGTTTATTCACGCGCAGTTATATTTTATTCCCTTTCCAGGTAAAAATATACCATGTAGATTATATAGCATAGTACAAAAAAATAGTTTGAACCACCAACTTTATGGGCATACGGCATAAGACATAAGGTAAATTGAATTGTTTTATATGAATGTAGGTATGTTCTTAATAAAATTAATGACGTCACATTCGTCATTACAGTACCTACCTATTATATCGACATTTTAGAGAAAATAAAATAATATAATATTCTTAATATATTTGTTATTCATCTGTAGTATTTTTTGGTTGTGCACCACCAGATATTTTACCCACGAGCCGCTACTTCTATAGATTATAACTACTCGTATATTCAAAAAATCTCATCAATCATGATTTTTTTTTTTAATTAAAAATGTTTTTGACATAATATACTCAATGTATTATTATTTCAGTGTATAGTGATGATTACTATTAATACACATTGCACAGTTGATTTTAGTTTTAATATTGTAATTCATTCAAAAGATAAATCCGGTAACTCAGTTGGTCAAATTATGACAATAAAACATTTTGGCTTGAATTTATCGCTCTTTATCAGACGTTTCCTGTTTTATTATTAATAATAATAATAGTGTCAATAACACAACACTGGAAATTATGCCTACTGCTTACCTAACAGCAGGCTAGCATTAGCACTCAGCACACCGCACGTAGCATACTAAAGCTTGGTAGCCGTTAAATTTCGGGTAAGTTGCTAATTCATCATCATATATTATATTATATTGATATAAATTGAAATTTTAAACGTTATAATTATTGTTATTTATTATTAATCAATATTTAAAATAAACTATTAGGAAAATTAAATAATTAGTACTTATTAAAACAGAAAAATATAGTAATGACGCAAAAATATGCTTCACGCGGAAATGGCTTCTACGTCGAAATGGTATACGCCGAAACGGCCATGCCGAAATGACCAAGACTCGGTAGAGCGGTAGACTGTATAGTGGCAAGAAAATTTTTATTCTAAAAATTAATATATTTTAGGACCTGAAAATGTAATAACAAGGTTAATCGAACGTAGCTTAACTATATTCTTACACTGAATTGTTAAAAATACTGTATGCATTTACATTTTTACTGATTGGCCCCAGGGATGCACACTTCCCCTGGACCGTAAATCCGGACCTGAAAATACACCGTTTAAAACATCGATAAATATATTATCGGTCAAGTGGACAGTAAAAATTATAGTAGGTAAGTATATAAATGTTGTACTATCGTTCAAATGTTATAGAGTCAATGATATAATCGATTTAGATAATATGTACAACGTACGTACTCGAAAATTGGAGCACAGTTCTCCGTCTTTTATTTTCGGTATCTTAAACGATATAAATGAGAGGTTATTGATTTCTGTTTTTATATAAACTACTCATGGCTATATACTTTGTTCAGTGAGAAACTATAGGAGTGCGTAGAAACCAATATTCGTTTTACCCCCACCGCAACATCACCTATCGGCTACGCGCCGCCCATAATACTTGTGTCGGCCACACCGAACGACAGGTTATACACCGTTATGTTATTTTGTAGTGATTACGGCGTGTTTAATATTATGATAACTGATAAGCGATAATTTGCGCGCCAAGCATAAGTCATTGTATACGCTCTGTATAGTATGTCATTTTGTCGCGGAAAGGGGATAGCCGCCCAAAGATAACGGAGCTACCCGAATATTTCTCAGTCGTATGCGCGAAACACTCCTACTGTCTCCGTGAACAGAGTATAGATATATGGTTTCCCGGCGAGATGTGATTCGTGACCAGTAAATGTTCTTATCAAAAATTACAAAAACCTTATCAACTAGCAGTTAGCTTAAAACTTCTACAGTAATAACATAGAATTAATCTGTAATCTATGGTAATAAGTTAAACCATATAGTTAGGAGAGCTAGTAGTCCCCAGGTTTTTGCCTAATTTGATAAGAACATTTGCAGGTCACATTTCTCTGCAGCTCAGTACAAGTCGTCGCGCAACCATAGTATCTATAGCCGTGGTTTGCAGTGAACGTTTTGATTTATCGATCAAGGCCAAAGCTTGGACATCAACGAGTTAATTAGCTTAGGTTACGTAAATTTTAACTGCTTTTAATTTTATATGAACTTAATATTTCCCTTTTACAGTATATTTTGAATTTTAATCGTCTAAATTCTGAGAAACATAATGTATTTTTGTTTATATATTGTCAATAACTAGGTATTTAAAAGTTTTCATTTTGATAGTATTTTGTTAAGAAAAGTAATGGAAATTTAAACTGAAAACCTTATTTAAAATAAATAGGTAGAAGAGTACAAAAAACAATTTAATTTTTATACGCAAGTTAAACAAAAATTATCATCTTACCCAGTCTGGATAATATATTATATCATGAAGTACAAAATATATTATTATTAGGTAATATAACATTAAAAATAAAGCAACCACAGAAAAAACTATTTTCATAGTATTAAGTAGAATAAAATATGTAAACTATGAAGACAGACAGCTTAAAGTACACATTTATATACAATTTACTGAAATTTACTGAAATTTTAGGCGGTGCACATGCGCCCAAGGGCTGCTACTGATAATATATCGATGTGCAGTCACAAAATTGTTATTTGTTAAATAAATTTTAATGACAATAATATAACATTATTATGATAATAAGATATTCCCAGTTAAAATTATAAAATTGTTATCATGAATCAGACCGCATTTCATGGAAAAAAATATTTATCGATATTGAATGCATCCCGCAATTATTATTGATTGATAAGCGGCAAAAATATTCACATTTTCACAAACTTTAAAAATAATTGACTCGACGTAAGTAAAAGCTTTTGACATCAAAATTTTTTTAAAAATCAAATCTACAAAATGATTATTTTGATTTTTTTTTTTAATTTTAAATCAAATTTTACATTTTTATTTCAAATTCCTTAACATTAAAATTTAATTTAAAAATATTTAAGTTATAGCGCCAAGCTGTAATAATATTTAAAAAAAATAAAAACTTAAAAATATTCAATAGAAAAAAAATTATTGCATCTGTTAAATAGTCCTGGTATACCCCGTATTATATTATAGAATTATTATAATCAAAGCTTGAATAAAAATTGTTTTTTTTTTTTTTAAATAAGAAAATTATTTTCGTTATCTACACATATGTATATAGGTAAGTATAGGTATTATATGGTATAATATGGCAGCAAGTATAGGTATGTCCGCAAAATATGCCTACGTAATAAATGGTACATAATCGAATTTCAAAAGGCTATAAAATATATTTAATTTATATAATACACAGGACTTGTACCCTAAATTTTATTGTATATTATTATAAATTATTATTAACTTATCATGTAAAAAAAAAATTGCCACCCGTCAAGTGGCGATGATTTACACTGAAAGACGACCATATAATTATACATGGTTATTAGTGATAAATACATTTTTTATTAATTAATTACATTAAAATTTTATCTCCAAAAAAAATAATAGATACTTAATTACATTACATACTTTTCTAAAATGTCGTCTTGGCTCGTACAAAAATTGTACTTGAGTTAATAAATATATTATTTTTATTGACTATACTTTTAACTAACTGAGATAAAAAAAAAAAAAATCATTAACTTGCCCAGCATTGATATAGATACCCACCCACTAATTATGGAATTCGAAATTCAACATTTTTTGCGTATTTTTATCAAGAATATAGTATGTATGACAGAATAAAAAAATATAGCCTCCTGTAATATAATATCGAACCTTTTGTCGGAGAAACGGTGTAATATTATATTGTATATAGAGTATATAGACTATAGTTTTAACTTTTAAGTCAGGCCGTAAATACAACAACATAATATAATATACAGGTATTAGGGCTTTCTATATAATATAGTAGTAAATGTCAAAACAAGTAAAATATAACCGTCTGATAAATACGCGTTCTTCGAAATTGAATATACCTACCTACTTGACCTATAAATCATGTTTCCGACGACTTCAATAAATAAGTCATTTGACACGACTAAAAATACGGTTTTTACATGACGTACTAAAATAGTAAAACAATCTATAGACTGTAAATGATAATATAATCAGTATGCCCTCCTCCAAACCATTTTTTATATTGTATTTTACTATACTTTATATGATTTATTATATAATATACCATGGAATAATCTTAACATGTTATAAAATTTCAGACTTTTGCCCCCCCCCCAAATCTAGCTCCGGATCCACCACTAAATATAATAAAACATTATCAGTAATCAAGTATATTATACAAATCAAAACTTCAATTCATTCTCGTTCGCACTGAATTTTTAACAAGTGAACGAAATCCATATTTGTAAGACACATTCGTTTGCGAAAAGCAACATAATATCATAATATTATCTATAAGTCTGTCAAAATGTATTTTCAAAATAAGACTGCCAATATTAAATTTAATTGCATAAGAAAAAAAAAAAATTAGGGATAGATACATTTTAAGTATATTTAAATTGTATTGATTATGTATGCAACAAAAATATTTATATTTTTCCATTTCAATTGATGATTATAATTTTTATAAGATCATCAAAATGCGTATTCTAATAATAAAATTGAAAACGTTTATAGACAGTTCATAACTTCCTTAAAGTATCGTACGAAGAACATTTTAAATATTACTTTTAGTTACCTAGTTAAATATTTGTATATGAAATTCAATTTCAATTTTTGAATATTTAAACCTCTATTCGTGAAATAAAAAAAAATGGAAAAAATTAAAACTATTCTGGGTACGATACCTCCAGTAAGTTCTAAAGAATAGAAAAATGTCTTGGAAATGAATATCGGAGTAAACATGTCGGTAGTCGTTTGACCCCTTAATTATATTTTATTATTGTAACTTGATATGTACCTATATAGATACAAATATAAATCATTTCAGATGAAAAAGTATAGATTATAATGTAGAGAAAAATGGCCAACCCCTAAATCAGTGGTTCTCAACCAGTGTTCCGTGGCACATTAGTGTGCCGCGAACTGTCTGTAGGTGTGCCGCGACCGCGGTACACGCGTATAGTATTATTAGGTATTCAAAATAGGAATTTCCCAGTATTTAA
>JAIPRL010011808.1:0-12937 GCA_025469235.1 Pemphigus obesinymphae
ACGTGATTTTGTTAGTTTAGTTTGATAAGGTTATTGTGAAAAATAATATGATAACAATATTTTTAACTGGCATGATCTTAGAAACAATATATTGAATACACAAATTACGAATAACCAGTAATACCACCATATTGGTAACTCCAATATTATAACATATTGTCAAATATTTTAAAAAAATCAAAGTTACCCCGCGAAATCAATGTTTCCCCATTTGACGGTACTTAACCTTGAATTTTAAATAGGTACTATAACGATTTAAACTGGAATTGACGTTTAATAGTACAGTATTATATATATTAATATAAAGAACTGACATTGAATTAGATTTCAATACCCGAAAATGCAAAGTCCTGGGTCCCAATAAACATTTTGGAATTTTAAACATTTGATGTACCTAATGTAGTAAAGACGTATACTCGTCCTGATGGAAAATTATTAGTGGTTAATATCTAATTGTGATGTATTCTTAATTAGTTTTTAAATACATAACTGTGGAATATTAGTATTTACAATACAAGGAAACCATAATAGTTATATTTTTATGGTATACTTGTATAAATGAGTTCTATACTGAGAATCTAAATACTCGTTCAATATATCAAAATGTTGAAAAAAAAAAAATCACCTGAATGTTTATTATAATTTATAATCACAGTAGAAAGCTCTTTTTTTTTTAAGGGGAAGAAGAAAAATCGCAAATCGCCAATCTTTAAATGACATTACAAATATGACGGTAAAAAGGTTTCATTTATTTTTGGTCTGAAGTTTTCAATTGCCGCAAATATAAAGAAGATTGTTTCTTCGGGCGCCAATACGAATTCAGACAAAATGACTGACACGGTTACAATATATCATATAGTATTATTGCAGTGTCGTGCTATTTTAACGACTGCAATTACACTAATTCCCTTGTGTCGTGGTTATATTATTATGGTTTTAACGTAATCGCTTGTATATTATTGTATTACGAGTCGCAATTACAATTATATTTGCATTTAATTATATTTAATTAATTAATTAAGCCATAATTGAAAAATAAAAATGTTTCGAGTGTTTTTCTCGTGTTTGGAAAAAAAATAAAAATAAACTCGACGGTTTTATTAATAAACTTGTTTGAATAGTCAGTGAAAAGCGTGTATATTTGTGCGTATCTATATTATGTATCTACTTGGGTACGCGTCGTTCAAATGTGATGTACCTAACATATTATATTTACTATAGAACTGTAATTATTAATATTTATTACTACAGTCGGTGCATATAGATATTGCACACGGTATCGTTATTAATATCATTATAGTTGGCATTTTCCTTTATGGATTATAAATTTTTTTTAATTTAAAAATTTCACAAACGTAATATTATATAATCAAAAATATGAAAAACATATACCTACATTCTACTGAAATCGCATAAAACAAATTACAATGCGTATACGTAATTCAATTAGAATAGTATTTTTATAGAAGTGAAAAAAACTAGATTTCACTATTAAATCTGTGTAAAATCGTTATATTTGCCAAAATGGTATTCGAATAATAATATACGGCATGGCGTTAAAGTCAAACCGATAAAATCTCCATGATATACAATATAGCAGGATTAACAATACAATTTTTTTATGTCCTAGGTCAATATATCCGAGGACACGCCCTATTATATAAGCAACCAAAAAAATGTCTGCTATGTATTTGTTTTTTTTTTTAATTTTATGCATTCGACTGTGATGGACGAAAAAACACATTTCGGACTTGATGTTCTTCCCAATTTTTTTTCCATAATCGTTTAGTTCAAGGCCATATCTGAAGAGTGGTTCATGGGGTCCGGACCCCCTCCGAAATTTTTTCAACATCTGATATATTTCTTATGTAAGCTAGTGGTTTTTAGCATCAATATTAATATTTTTAATCATAACCGATCAGTTAATAACACTTTAAAAAACATACACTTATACTTACCTATGTATATATTGTGATTTAAATGCAGCAGTAAAATTGGTCAAAACAATCCTAGGGGAAATAATGGATATAGGTAGGTATGCGGAAAAATATTGATACAGTTATAAAAAGCAACATGAAAAATAAAATTATAAAAAAAAAATTTTTTTTAATCATTAACATTTAAACTTTCCAAAAATAAGTAATCATAATTTTATTTAAAAAAAAAATATATATATATATACCTAACTATAGTTAAATATAATTTTAAAACTGGTTCTCTGTAACGATTTATAGGTATATACACAGACAAAAAAACCCATTTTTGTCCATCGTTGATTGAGTTGTGCAATATGCATAGACTGTATAAATATTTTGAAAACTGCAGCTTGGAAGACTCCAGGCGAAGACTTTTTAATTGTTTAATATTTATTCTTTAAAATGGTTTTATTAAATTTACAATCATTAAATATATTAGTCTACCAAATGTTAAATATTGAATATAAAAAATTTGTTAATAAGTTAATATGATGATAAATTCAAATCTGTTTTCAAAATTCATAAATCCGATAAATCGATATATGGGGGACAAAACTTAAATGTAATATTTACTAAAACTATAAAATATATTTTGGAGTTTTGGACCCCTTCCGATAATAAAATCTAAATACGGCATTGATTTAACTTATGGGACATTTCTATGAGTATAATACACATATTTTATACACGGTTAGTGTCTGATATCTGACGTCTGTTTTTACCTTAAAATATTTTAATTTCACCTCCATATTGGAAATTTTTTCCGATAAACAATTATAATATTTAAATTCTCTTTTTTTTACGACGTTTATGTGATATATATTTTAATCATGTAATAAAAATGTATGGCTAGTTAATTGCATTGCTCTATAACTTATATTTTCGTATTTCATTGACCAAGATTCGAAAAGATATTAACTGATGGTGACAACGTGGGGAAAGTAGACTTTTTAGATAGGTCATTATTAATTTGAATTAGAACCAAAATGTGCTATTTATTAGCATATGGACCAAAATATGAGAATTAAATTAAATTAATTTTTTTTAATACTTTTCAATACTAGCGCTCGACATTTTTACGATAAAAACAGTACTTATAGAGATATGGACATTGGTCAACATTTAAAAAATTTAAAGAAAAAGTACAACGCGTATATGGGCCGCCGCGGATTATAAATATATCGTGATTTCTAATGCCGTTAAATGAATATAGAGTATAAATTATACAAACACTACAATATATAAACAGTCCGTTTATGAGTCACATTGTACTCACTATACGAGTATATTATATTCGTGAGTCATTCGGAGATATTTCGAATTGAAAACGGACATACCACAAACGTGTTAACAATAAGATTTTGAGTTAAAAAACGATCAATGATGAACCTAGTATAATTCACTTGTAGAAAAAACGTCCTTAATCCCGAAATACTGCTAAAAAATAACAATGCATTATTTTCTGAAAGACGCTGCAATCTTGTAGACAATGCATATTCGAATACTTTTCAAAATATATTTCAAAAATATTTTTAGAAAACTGAAAAGTATTTGAATAATTTAAAAATAAATTATTTTTAACAGGTTAAAAAAATTGTTTATTCTAATTTTACTCTATATCATTAGGACATATTGTCTAAAAATGTATCAGTACGAGTACCTAACCATATGTTTGGGATCATAAAAACATTGTAGGGCTAGATGAAATAAAAATAAATAGATTAAAGTTCTTTTTTTTCAAAATAATTGTCTGAAAAAGTATTTGATTAAAAGAAAAAAAAGGTATTCAAAATAGGTAACTATTTGTATACATTTTTTTTTTTTTTAATGTATCTAGAATGGTATTCAAAAAACGTATTAAAAACTTTTATTCAAAATAAATAAATACTATCTTACATTTTTTAGATAGTTTTTGTCGCTTTATAATATAATTTTTATATTTACTTTAAACTGCACACACACACCCACACACACACATATTTAGGTATGTACCTACTTAGTTGTATGTAGACCTAAAAATTTTACATTTTCTATAATATTACTAAATAATAAATTTAAAAATTAAGGTATTTAGTCCCATAAAATGTATATAGTATATAATAATAAACCCAATGTTTTGCAAATTATTATGTCAAGAATGTCAGAACTTACTATAGCGATTCGATCATTTTCCAATGAGCGATGCGACCCACTTACGCACAAATAAGTCACGTCAATAATTCACGAGAGCTTCCATATTATAGATGTTTATATTATTACGTATTATAATACATACAATACGAATATCTTATAATAGCTGCTGTATATATGTACCTATATAATGTATATTGTATATATATATATATAGAAACAATATATAATATGCGTTTTCAATTTGTAATTTCATGTTTTGCTTTTACAAGTTCCGTTGGATTTTACGTCATCGACGATGTTTATATATGTATATATCCGAAGTATACACTTTTCGTCCTGTATTTATTACTGCGTATAAAGACCCCAACTGGATCGACGTGTCCTTGGAATTGTTTACCGGTGTTGCGATTCAGTGTCCTTTTGTGCGTGTATACCTATATAATATAATACATACTTATTATAGTCACTGCAATCATGACTTCTGATCGTTTACTATATAAAATAATAATAATAATAACAATAATAATAATAATATAAGGTATGTGTATCGCAGCACCGGTACCGTGGTAATGGTAGTGGAGCTTTTACCGTTACACAATAATGTAAACACGATTATGCAATCGAATTGTTTTGCGCGTATAATTTATATAACAATGCGCTGTATATACCGTATGGCGTATACGATAATATGTATTAAACGATTTCCCATTAATTTCCGGTTTTCAACTTTTAATAAGTGCACTGCGAATAAAATTCCAAAGTGTTAAACTTTATATAAAAATAAATATGATTTGTTTACATTTTTTCTACAGTTGCGTACACTGAAGACTAAAGCTACGCTTTAAACGTGGGCTTGTGGCCAAAAAAATTAGTTTTGCCCCAGTAATTATTGACGAGTACCAGTTCTCGTAATTACGTAGTTTTCGATTTCGCTGGTCAATTTGTTCTAAATGATTCAAACTATTTCGCCCAATATAATAATTAATTATCGATTCCTATTCTATTGATTTACAAATATATTTTCTCATTTATAATTGCGAATCGGTTCACAAAAAAAAAAATACCCCCGTACAAGTATAATTTCAAATTTATTTTCACGTTCTATGCAGTTTTGCACCTAAACTATACACACTAAAAATTGACATATTATACTTCACTAAGTGAGTATATTGTTATTGTTGCATTTTGTAACTCGATGTTGACAAAAATTAGAGAGTTATTATTATTATTGTTTATAATCTAAATTATGATAACACCTTTAAACTTTATATAATAGCATTGAACTGCAGACATTAGCCAGTAATTTATTCAAGCGCAATTTATTGGTATATTATTGATTGCGTCGTAATTGATATCAAAAGGTCATTTTGAACACAACTTGTATGATGCCATAATCTATAGTAATAGTACAATAATAGTTCAGTAATGATAATAATACAATTATTATTCCTTGTGTATGTAATAACTGATGGTTATGTAACATTATTATATGTAACAGCATTGGTCTGTGGGAATTATTGTGATAAACGTGTATTATTATTAATGAAAAAGAGAATGATCTCGTCAACTTTTTAAATGTAATACCATTTACAGTATTTATCCTGACAAACTATGCACATAGCGCACCAATTGTTTAATGTTCAAGCTAGAGAAATAGGATATAGAAGTAGGATTTATAATATACCTATGTTTACCTACACGACATACATAAAATCAGAATATGTTGATGAATTTTCATTATTTTATTACCTATTTATTTATTTTTAAATCTTAGGCTTAAGAGAATGTCAGCGCAAACAATATTCAAAGAAATACTCATGTTAGCATTTATCATTTTTAACAACTTGCAATCATCTTAGAAATATGAATCGAAAAACAAATTATAGACAACAACATCAATTAGCGCTTTACGAAGCTTTTTTACGGTTTTTAAATTTTTTTTTTTAAAGTTATAGATATTAAAAAAAAATCAAAAATGTTGAGTTTTCAACAATTTATAAAACATGTTCAAATGTACATATCAAAATCGGCTCCGTAGGGCACTAGATAATTTTGTTTTTTATTATTTGTTTTATGTTTTTAAGATATCTGTAAGTTGTTATAAGTAAGAAATGCAAAAGTAATATTTTCAATAAAATTGTATTAATTCATAATAAACAACCACCATAATAAAAAATTATATAGTAAAGGAACCAATTATTAATCATTTTAAAAATGCATATAAACGTTTTTAAACGTTTTCAATTTTTAGATTTTCATTTTTCTTAAAATTTTCTAAAAATTGCCTATATAAAACCCCTTGAAAATGACCGCGCTGACATCCTCTTAAGTTTAAAATTCCTATATGTAGCCAATTATGAATTTTTACTATATACAAATATATTTTTAAATAGCCTGTACCACGTGTATACTTCACTATAGTTTTTATTTATTTGTAATTTTTTTTCTTTTTTAAAAATGTTCATGTATTTTTGAAATTGTTTATATAAATTCAATTTTATACATTTTTCCCCGAATGGAGAAGGATCATGATTTTACTTTTCATGCGTATTATATATTATGTTCACTTTTAAAATTGGAATATTGAATTTATATTCAATTATTCAAAAATACATGATATAAAAATATGTTTCTATTACGTATACGACTATATGAGTCTATAAGTACTTATCTCGTTTTTATTTTTAATTTTTCAACTTTTCAACTTTTTGATTTTTGTTTAGGTATTTCTACCTTACTTTACTTTTTCAATAAAATGATAATAATTTAATATTATGGCTCAGAAGCTTTATTTTTCTAGAATATATCTCATATTACAAATTATGGCCTAAAAATTATTAAATAATTAAAAATAATAAATAATTAAATTGTTAATTAATATTAAAAATAAATAGATAGTAAAATAAAATATAGAATAGTATGCAATAGAATCACATTTTAGATTTTGAGCATAGCAAGTACTGGTTTTACAATTGATGCATTTTTTAATTTTTAATTTTATTTACGTATGTATAGTATATATACTTGTATTTTTTTGGATAGAAGGAGTAAGAGCTTATACATATAAAGCTTTCTGATAATAAATGTATTCTATTTGGTATATAAGCGTTACAAAAATCTACCGATATTGAAAAAATATTGTTTTAAATTGGAATATAATAAATATACGTGTCATGGTTATTTAGTGCTATAGTTTGATTTTCTTAAATGTAAAAGTAAATTACCAAACGTTACAATGCCAGAAACTTGGCACATTAATTATTTACTATATCACATTTACCGACGTGGTTAAATCATCAAAAGTTGCTGATCACTTTCAGTAATTTTTATAGAATTTCAAAATTATTTTTGTATTTATTTTATGCATGTATAGTGTGTACACTTTTAGGTAGAGGAGTTGAGTAGGAATTTTTTGATAAAATCTTTCTGATAGGAAATTAATTATTGTAGTTGTTATTTTAGAAAAGGTAAAGGTTAGATTTTTTTCAGGAGTTTTCTTAAGCGTAAAAGAAAACTACCAAATATAACGGAATGTTTTAATAAATCGTGAAAAATCGATCAGAATCGTTTTATCATAATAAATGATTTATTATTACTTTGTTTTCAAATGCAATAACATCCGTATCTTACTCGAGCATCCACTCCCTACTGACCGGCTTTTAGATTCTGAGCAACATCGATATTTATCATATTTTTTCTGTGAGCAACTTTTCGACCAGAAGTAGTCGATTAGGAGTTTTGTAGTTTATATGTTAACGATACCGAATTGGTTCTATTTGTTACCATTATCGATACAGGTCATTTTTTCATCTTCCCGAAAGTTTGCTTAAGCTTAAAGAAAAAGCATATTTTATACGGCGTAGTATGCCGTTCTATTGAATGCAATGAATGCAATAATTATTCATCGCCGTTGTCCAATCCACCAAGAGTGGGTCCTGCACAGCATGTAGTGCATCCACCACCCCTATTTTGATACCCTACGACCGAAGTACTTCCACCTCCTACTAACCGAACTTTTTCTTTTCGTCTCGATTGCTTTCGTGGGTTTGTATAAAATATACTTATATTTATATATATTACGTATTTCGATACATGTTATAGGTGAAAGCATGGCATAAGTAAAAGCGGGCATGTAAGTTGGATAACACGGCGCAGAAAATGTTCCCCAGACATGGAGTAGAAAAATTCGTGGGAAAATTATTTCCGGCTTAATTTAAAACTATTTTAATGTTGTTATGAATTAAAATATCTATAAATAAAACACTTGCGTTATCATTTTGTTTATTCAAGACGCGTTTCGCCATTGTACGTACATATTGTTATTAAGATACCTGCAAGGCTCTTTCGTCCATGATATCGTTTTATCGTTTATTCCATGTCTGGGGAACATGCGCCGTGGTGGCGAAAACGGAATTGTAGCTGACGGTGCCACCATTTATACACTTATATGCTATGGGTGAAAATACGAACACGACAAAATATTATATAGCCCAGTCAATGGGGGATTTGAACTTAAAAAAATAATAAAGTTTTCAAACTCGGGGGAAAGTTTCGTCTTGGGGTACTGATTAACCAAAAAAAAAGTCGCCATCGATACGAGGTCCGGAACAAAGGTCAAAAAAATAGCCTTTTCGTGAATAATTCGTTTTTTAATGGTCGTACGACAACAAGTTCAAATTAAAACTAATAGAAGAGATAATTATCTAAAAAACAGGTAACATTCATTTTTCGTGTATTAGTGACCATTTCCGCGGTACAGGGCTTGCCAAATGGCCTTTTTTTGAAAAATTCGATTTTTTACAAAAAAAAAAAAAAATAGCCTTTTCATAAATATCTGGCTTTCTATTCGTCGTACGATTAATAGCATGAGAAAAAAAATTATAGAAGAAGGAATTTCCTTTAAAATTATGTATTTTTTATACACAAACCACTGTTTTAAACCGTTTTACGATTTTTTTATATATCAATCCACAAAAAATACACAATAATACGAGTGCATTAATGCCCCCGGTATAGCGTGGGAGGGATAAAATTTTTTTTAAAAAAGGCTAAGTGATGAGCGGCAAAATTATCGAAGGATATACCCTAATACAAAAAAAAAAATTCCGCACACTCCCCTTTCATAAATTTGTGGGGGGGATTTATTCCCCCCAAATCTGGTCTTTTCTAAAAATATCAATAAATATTATACTTACGACAAAAAGTTTCAAATAAAATTTTTTTATCGTTTAATTGTCTAAAAGTTTTGTTATTACATATTTTTGTCTAAATGTAAAGGTCAGGCTAGAAAATGAGACTTATATATAATATCTCTTAATAATTATCTCTTCTATTACCTAGTTTTGATTGGAACTTGTTGTCGTACGACCATTAAAAAGCGAGTTATTCACGAAAAGGCTATTTTTTTGACCTCGAATAAACCTTTGTTCCGGACCTCGTATCGATGGTGACATTTTTTTTGGTTAATCAGTGCCCCAAGATGAAACTTTCCCCCCCCCCTCCCCCGAGTTTCAAAACTTTATTATTTTTTGTAAGTTAAAGCCGATTTTGGTCGTCCCCAGTTGACTGGACTAATATTCCGCTCGTCGGGTCGGACGAGGTTTTTCACGAGCTAGTAAACTGCAAGCGCAGGTCGCCGTTCATGTCATCAGGGTCCGGCGCAGAGAGAGAGAGAGAGAGAGAAAGAGAAAAAATAATAATAATAAAAATGCGACGCGTGTGGCGGGCGATGGTCCGTCGAGTGTACGCGGGGGCGAGACGAGTGACGGCCGGCGGGGAAGCGCGTTATTATTGTTGTAATTTGTTTCGGAAGTGAACCGTCTGCAGTCGGCGCGTCGGGTGTATTGACCTCCGGCGACGAAGCCGGCGACGGTTACAGCTATAGCATAATATGCAATGTGCAATATATGGCTGCTGCAGCGGAAGTCTCAACCGTCTCGTTTTGTGCGGATAAAATCCGTTTATTTTTCTAACCCTTGCCCACACAT
The DNA here is from genome assembly GCA_025469235.1 of Pemphigus obesinymphae. NCBI lineage: Eukaryota > Metazoa > Arthropoda > Insecta > Hemiptera > Aphididae > Pemphigus > Pemphigus obesinymphae. The sequence continues at coordinate 10,097 of JAIPRL010011808.1, forward strand.
AATAATAATAATAATAATAATAATAATAATAATAATAATATATAATAACGATTTTCGTTCATTTTTCGCGCGATTTTATAACGCCACATTATTTTTTTATGTGTACCTACTGGCCCCGTATATTTTAATACCTAGTAAAAATGCAATAACACACGGGCGAGTTTTAGTATTATTATTTACCACCTGCGCACAAAATATTATTTTCGTATAATACCACGTGTCTGCCGCCCGAGTTCTGCACGTGCGGTGTCGCCGGCGGCTGTCCATCCATCATCGTCCGTCTGCGACCTTACCAACGTGACGGCAATACATAAATACTATTAATATGCCTCACGCCCGTAATCAAAGGCGCCCGCAGAAATATCAATCGGAAAGCGGGCAGGGCCGTCCCGAGAAGGGAGAATCTCACCTCCCCCCTCCCACACGACATCGGAGAGCAGTCGGAAAATGGTAGAAAAAGTCGACGATGGCTTTAGTTTTTTGCTTGTTCACGTTTTCAATGAAGTGTTTTGGAATTTTGTCGGAAAATTATGCAGCAGCAATGATGTATTTTTCGGAATTTTAAGACGGCAAACTGTATACCTAATATAATCAGTTAAAAAATTGTTCATAGTTTTTTTTTTTTTTTTTGAATCTTTCTTCGGGACGGCCCTGGGGTGCGGCACAATACTTATGTTATATATGTATATGTACGCATGTATATTTATATAAATCATAAGAAATAACATACACAACATAGTAGTGTATTGTGTATAATATTATGTAAACCTGTCTTTCTTTTCAAATACCACTACTGTTATGACATGTTTACGATTTTGAAATTGCATTTGTCAAGAATAATTATTTTGTGGAGGCCGACCAATCATGATAATAGATCATACAATATTCAACAATTCAAACTATTATCATTTAGTACTTACATAAATATTGATTTTTTATGGGGGAAAAAAAAAATACTTTTAAAAATATTTATTAAAATACAACAAATACAAACATTGGCTCGAATAGCGGAGGGGGCCATGGCTCCCTCGGGCCCCCTTTATGGGTGCCCTTGTCCGTAATATAATATAGGATGTATTGCAGGTTCGTAAAAACAACATTTAATAAACTAGACGAAAGTTGCATAGGAAAAATTAACATTTGTAGATTCTGGGCGTTTCGGCTTTACTGATATGTATTTTTTTTTTTTTTTTGTACCTACACACTTTTTGGGTAGAAAACTTTAATATAGCTTCATTGAACGTGAATTTATTGTGGTTGATACTTCAAAGATGTCATTTATTCGATTTTTCCTGCAGTAGTTTAGTGAAGCATTTTTGTAAGCCAATAAATAATCATGTCATCAAATTATTAAAGACTTAAAATATACTTAAAATTAATCTATATAATCGTGACATATGCGATACAATCGCATAAATAAGCCAATGCTGGCAATGTAACCGTATCAGAAATCTATAGCGTATAGCCTCCTTCTTAATGAAAAAATAAAATAAATAATATTATAAAATCAGGGGTGGAAACTTTAGTCACTATCATATATCACTTTTAGTCACTAATTTTTTGGTCCAAAATTAAAGTTTATTTTAGAAAAATGTCACGTAAAGATTTTTATTTTTTATTTCAATTTTTTCTCCCATAGTTCATAATAAATTGTATAGATTTAGATTTATTATAGCTTATGCACAGACCTATATAAAATAATTGGAATTTATATAAATGGGACATCTGAATATTTGTGAAATTTATTTTTATTAGAATAGCTTTTGAGAATTAATGATAATGGAGTAATTGATATTTGGGCTGCTACGAAATTCAATCACGAAATATTTTTCAAAATGAATAATACGCCATATTAAGAATTTTTTAGTGATAAATATAAAATAAATTACGTTTACGAACAATCAAAACGTACATCAATTTAACCAGTTGAATTAAATAAATATTTCCAACGTTCACGCGTACTATGTTGAAGTTTAAATTTCAGTTACTTTTCCATAAATTATAAGAACCTTTTGATCAGTTTTAAGACGCTTTTAGAGTTCTAAACATAAACAAACACCTTAGATCTCCGTTGTATCCGTCCATCCTATCGATACACGTTGTTAATAATACTTACATATAGGGATGCATAACAAAAGTTTGAAAAACATTAAACAGAGTTATCATAATGTTGAAACGTCATCTGTTTTAAACGACAATATTTTAATTAACATGTTTATGAGTGGAAAAAGTTTGAAATGGTTTGATGTTGAATAGACGTTTAAATAATCGTCATACTATAGAAATGGCATTGTGCTGAATCGACATGGTCAATAAACAACGTGTGTTATAAATTACATTTCTTGAATCAACAAAGTTTGAAATGGGTATTTTTGAACAGACGTTTGAATAATCGTCATACTACAAAAATGAAATCGTGTGGAATCGACATCATCAATAAACAACTTGTGTGTAATAAATTACGTATTATCTACAAGTTTGAAACGGTTTTATTTCATATATTTTATTTAGACGATCGCTGTTTTGGTAGACCATAGTGTTGTTATCACGAATATTATCACGGATTCGCCTCCAAGTACTTTAGGTATAGATAAACTATATAAATCTCTCCGTTTCACTATAACTCTGGCACGATTATCGGTGATGGGACCATAATTCCAACGGGATACGTTTTGGCACAGTATCCTTTGAAACGTGCGAGTTATCGTCGAAATAAAGCAGGGAGTCAAAACGGGTTAAAATTTTTCGGGTTTCGGGTTACGGATTTAAACCGGTTAAAATTTTTCCGGGTTTCTGATACGTGGTTAAAAAACGGTTTTAATTTTTTCCGGGTTCCGGGTT
>JAIPRL010011809.1:0-12935 GCA_025469235.1 Pemphigus obesinymphae
AATTTAAAAAAACGCCGCAAAAAACGCCGCGCCAAAATGTCCTCGCGCCGAAATGGTCAGCGCCGAAATGTCTTCGCGCCGAAACGGCCGTGCCGAAACGGTCGCGCCGAAATGGCCGCGCCGAAATATCCTAGACCCCACTAATCGACCTACTCATCCACCTAAGATACCAGATTGAGTATAATTATATAATATATAGTTATCCCACCCGTCAAAATTATAAATTGTCTGTTTCGCATATTTTTAGTCTTGATTTGGTCATTGAGAAAATATAAAAGTAATATTTTTTTTTTTTTTATAAAGAGTTTATCGTCATAACGAAAAAATTACATCTAGTGTTAAAAGTAAATTTTATTATTTTGTATTGCCGTACGTGTCTGTTCCAGAAACCGGAGTATACGACGGGTATTTTTACGGTTTACACATTGAACTTTCATCCAGTGGCGGCGGTCGAAATGGACCTAATGACTACCTACCCACCCAGAGGTGGAGAGGCGAACCGAAGACATATTTTTGTGGGGTATTTTTATAGGTTGCCGAAAAAAAACTCCTTCACAAAACGGTAAATAAGCAAAAATAAAAAAAGGTCATCAACTTTTCAACTAGTTTTTAAAAATGTAGTCAACACTACATTTTAAAATTTTACAAATTTGAGAAAAAAAAAATTGTTCTTAAGACGTGAATCGTTGATTGTTGGAAAAAATACACAAAATACCTATCAAAACTAAGCGAAAAATAAGGTTAAAAAGATGAGCATCACAACAACAAAATGTCAAATTGTATCTCCACAATCGAAATCGGTTCACCACAAACTCGTCCGACACTCGCCGGTCACTATTACAGCGTACATAAAAAAATACGAAAAAATCCATGAAATAATAAATTTAATGACACCCACTCCTTAAATAATATCTGGCAGACCTTGACCACCTGTTAGGCGCCACTGCCTTCGATGGTCCATACACTCGATTAGTAGGAAATCGCTCATTAACGAATACGATTAATAGTTTTAAACTATTTAAAAATGTGTACGGTTCGTGCATTGAACTTAGCACTGTTCAGACACCCTGAAAACGTAGAAAAACAGCCATATACTCGATTTAAATACAATGGTTCAAATTCTGGTTTAAAAAATTTAATTGCACTGTTCACGAACTTGCAGACACCCATCGGCACAGTATATTTTGTGACGTAAAGAGAACGTAAGGATATGATCACGGCTATAGACAGACACTATGGTTGCGCGACGACCTATACGACTGAACTGCAGAGAAATATGACCGGAAAATGTTCTTATCAAATTAGGCAAAAACCTGGGGACTACTAGCGCTCCTAACTATATAGCTTAACTTTAACCATAGATTAATTCTATGAAATAAACTCTATGATAACTGAAACGCTTATTAGAGTTGATATGATCAATGTAATAAAACCGAGCGGGCATATTAGATAGAAATAACGAATAGATTAGGAGTGGTTTTCTCTGTCACACAGACAGTGAAATTAATACATATTTATTTTTAGTAAAATAGTGTTTTTTTTTTTTTTAGTAAGTATAACGTTGTTTTTATTATTATATTTTACTTTTTACTTTTGAATTACATTTTACAAATAAGCAAGTAGGGGTAATATGGTACATTTTTGCAGTGGATATAATTGTTCCAGTTCGAGTGACGTACAATACCTAACAGTTAATATTTTATAAGTTTGTAATAACATTAATTGTACTATATATCCATCATTTTTGTAATCGTTAAAATTTTTTTATATGCAAGTAAATGATAAATAAATGGTCAAAAATGGATTCAATATTTTAGATTCTGAGCTAAACGATGGAGATAGTGGTTTTACAATGATGTTTATTTATTTTTTATTTTTTTATCCAGGGTACAAATAATAATAATAGTCCTATATATTAAACTGAAGCTCTGCTCACAACCGTTGTATTGAAAGAAGTGATTCATCATTTCTTTCAAATTCAATACATTCATCAAGAGTAACATATCTAAGGAGTAAAGTGCCTTCGCCTATACTGACATCCATTGTGCGACGTGTGCCCTTTTTAATTTTATCATAATTTTTTGTATTTATACACTTTGGTAGGTAAAAGGAGTTGAGTAAAAGTTTTGGAGTAAAGAGATTTTTTAATGTTAAATTCATTTTAATTGGTACCTACTTCAAAGAGGTAATTTTGTGATTTCCCTAGTAGATAGAGTCAAAATATGTAGCAGACCAAAAAGAACTCTGTTATCGGTCAGATATAACCAGGATTACAATATAATGAAAAATTCATTGAGAAATTCTGTGTATGTTGTAGACATACTATTTGTAGGTACCTACCAATATAGAACCATCGATGTACAATTGTGTTTCGCAACTACATTTAAGAGGTCCCTATTATCAAATTTAAAGATAGGAATATTTTCAAGGGTACGTTTTTGAGTTTTTTTGAAACCAAAAAAATTTCAGTATTGGTAATTTGTAATTTTTTTTAACAAATTGTAATTTTTTTGTTTGACAATATTTTATTTTTAAATATTCCAATCTTTAAATTTGATAACAGGTATTTATACTCGAAATTTAACCAAAATATTGCAATTTGCGTTCTGTATAGAGTAATTTTGCTGTATTACATGTTAGGTAGACTGAGGCAACAAATGCGTGTGTAGCATCCTTTTAATACTGATGTAAAAATTATCTTTGCAACTAGTCACCTCATATTATGTAAAACCATGTATCTATAAATAAATCAAATTATATCAATATAATAAAATATTAATATTTAATTTTAACGTTTATCATAATATATAATAGGTAGTACTTAATACTACACTAATTATTATATCATAGTTTAACCTATAAATCAATGAATTAATAACCAATTCCGTTAAAATATATTAAGAGAGACATATTGAAACAGAAACACAGTTTAAAATAGTTATTTACTCATAAATAACTGCAATAGCGCCATATGTTGAACAAAGCTAGCAACTCCTAAAGTATTCGCTCTTTTTTTAACATGCTCTCTTGGGAAACACTGCATAGTGAGCGTTCAAGTTATCATAAAGTTTAATGATTCTATGTTATTACTGTAGACGTTTAAAGCTAACTGCTAGATGTAACTGCAGTTGAACAGGTTTTTTTAATTTTTTGATAAGAACATTTACTGGTCACAGAAATAATCTTTCATCACGCAACCATAGTATCTATGGCCATGGATATGATATAGATTATAGTCATGAATACGATGAGTTATATTTACCTATACACCCTCGTATTTATTATTTTCACATAAACAATTGGAAATAAATTTTATAGGATTTCCAATATCCGTCTCACTACAATTTATTATATCCGAACATTAAGAATAGAGATATTTTTTAGTGGGTTTTCGTATTCTCGTGTTTTATATAATCTGATGGCTTGAACTACGACGAAACACAGTAGAATTCGTAAGCAAGTGCAAAACAAAACTAGAACTTTAATGCATAGAATACTAGATAATGAAATATGAAGGATTAGAAATGTTTTGAAGGAAAATTAACGTCATAAAAAATAAATAGAATTAGGTTAGGGGTGGATTTGAGGGTTAAAATTGATTTTGAATTCTCAATTATCCATATTTTCACCTCTTTAAATGAACTTCAGATCCGCCCCTAGTAGATATAATACGTAAAATTTGATACATGTAATATTATTGTACAGGCAAAATGATAAGTTGTCGAGGAGGAAATAAAAGAAAACTCCATTATTCGTAAAGCTCGACCGTAGAATGGATAATGACGAATACGATAATGGGCATAAGGAGCCATTATCCTAATGGATGAAAGACATGTATAATTTCTCCTACATTATACATTGCCCACAAGAAACAATGCATAATATGTTGTAACTGTGCAATTGAGTAACGAATTGCAAGTCCGTGTTGTTGTTCGTGTATGCATATCCTTCTATAGATTCAATGATGCTGTATCGTCATCTTCATCATGTTGGACAAAATAGTAATACTAGAGGGAATTTCTATGTGACGACCGGGGTGGCGTACGTGTCTTATTTTGGTATAAATTTCATTGATTTAATGACTAATTTATTATTGCGATGTAAATTATTCGGTCTAATCTAATATATTTTATTCTATACGAAATTTAAAATATACACATTTATTATAATGTAAACATTATGTTTTTTTTTAGGGGTGAGGGTATAGGGAGGCTAAGCCACTCTAATGTGAATTTTACCACCTCAGAATTGTAGTATAAAGGGGTCATTAATTTCAATATAAATTATATACAATATTAATAGATTGAACCAGAAAAAGTCAATACGAGTAAAAAAAAAAAAGAAAAGTAATTTTGTCCCCCCCCCCACTCTTCCACAAAAAATTTTGATCATGCTACTCCTATTAAAGGGGAGTGGGAGTGTCAAAAATATTTTATTTGTTCGTACCTAGTATAAAAAAATTGTGATATACCTACATATCGGTAGATATCAAATTTCATTATAATAAATATCAGAAAATAGGTATAATATAATATAATATATTATGATTTATGACATAATATTTCATTATATTTAATATTTATATTAATATTAATATGTAAAATGTTAGAAATAACTTAGTGTTTGTTGAGTTATGATAAAAAAAATATGTGCACTTCGCTCGTTGGACGTTAGTAGAGGTGGAAGCACTTGGAAGCTTATTGGAGAGGATACTGTCTTGGTGAATAAATTGCATTTGAAAGCAATGAAAAATCATTGTTTCGATAAAACGATTCTGAGCGGAGCTTCGGTGGTAATATACATACATCCCGATTTGACGAAATCGTATTTTGACCGTTTTTACGTCACTTTCGGTAGTTTTCCCTACTGCGTTTATCGAAAATGGCTTCTTTAAAGTATCTACAAACAAGGTGAAATTTGCTATCGGAAAATGCGATCACACATACAGATTGATTCATGTCTTCTGATCGAAAAGTTGTACACAGAAAAAAAAAATATTAACATCATTGTAAAACCACTAGTTTCCTAGCTCCGCCCAGAATATAAAAATTAAAATTATAAAAGAAAATAACCGTGGTGTAGATATTTAAATATTGAAGTACTTATATAGTTATATATGAGTAAAATTTAAGATATATTCATGAACATGATGGTTTCTCAGTGGGTAAGGGTATTCTCAGGATATTTGAGCAAGAGGGTCAGCAGTAATTCGATTCCCAGTTTTGAAGTTAGCAATTTCTTACGGATTTTCAATCATCCCCTGCTGTAAGAGGACAATCCAACGTCATACAATGACTTCCCCCCCCCCCCTTAGCTGTAGGATTTATTTTTTATTTTTGTGATTGAATTGAAAAAAATGTCTTGAAAATATTAAAGGGAAATGTTTTGAAAATACTATGGGAAAATATTTTAGAAATGTGAAGTTTTTGGCTCCAAAAAATATTTTTACAGTATATTTCATAATATTTTGTTAGTGATTAGAAAATATTTCAATGCTATATAGTATCTTAACAATATTGTAAAATATTTGATTTTTTCACTAAAAATATAGCTGTGCTAGTATTAAAAACTATGCATTAAAAATCAAGGCTTCTGAACAATAGTTATTGCGACGGTCATATTAAAGCTGATTATTAAAACAAAAAATCGAATTTAGCAGAAATAATACCGCATTTTTAATAATTAAAACTACTTGTATTAGTGAAACAACTCGGGCTTAAAACCTCGTATTTTTCGGTTTTCGGGATGTTATATAAATGTTAAATTTGCAATTACTAATGTGTACAAATGGACTTATAATCGTTGACAATATATCAATATATTTTCGTATGGCGTGAGACATCGTATTAAGTTTATTCATCTAATCTAACATCTTGCGGTATTTAAAATTTGACCAATCTTACAATAATCGATTAAAAAATGTACCTGTAGGAAATATTTGTATCTATAAATGAAAATTATAATTTTAAAAGTGCAAGCGTATATTTTTCAATGGGACATACATATTTTTTAGACAAAATAAATGCGAGGGCATGATTAAAGTTTCAATGAATGCCGTCACCCGGGATCTCACACACACTTGGACCACTGGGTATAACGAATACCGCATATACCGGATATTATCATTAATGATCGTATCGTTAATGATATACTTCAATATTTATTATTAATGATAAATATTGAACTATACGTATCCATTTGAAATTCGTTATACTATTATTGGGACATTTACCAATAATAATAATTTATTGTTTACAATTTCCTAAACACAATACAACGTTACAATATAATAATATGATATATAAGTTCCGTAACCGTTTTCTACAGATTATAGAATAGATACCTACCCTTAGTAATGATTTAACGATACATAATAGTCGAACTTGTGCTTATGCTTAAAATTATACCCACAGAGTTCTGAAACAATATAAATATATTATACGTGTTCTGGAATAATACTCGAATATTTTTTATTTTATTTTTCTAAACCAATTTTTCTGAAAAAAAAAAAAAAAAATGTCATTACGTAAAAACGTAACTATTAATATTTATTATTTATATTTATTATATGGGTCGTTGAATAGGTAGTGTAAACTAAATAACATAAAATAGAGGTTCGTTTTAAGGTAGTTTGTATGAATTACTGTTAATATAATACTGGTAAAAATTACGCTGGTAATAAATTTAAATAAAAATACTTTTGATTTGACGATGGTGTATATATACCTGTATATAAAAAAAAAAAGTACAAAAAGAGTAACCCCCACGGATTTGTATAATATCGTAAATTTATTATGCATATACCTTTACTTAAAATATAGGTATAAGCCTTTGCCATAAACTAATATGTAGGATATTCTGTAGTACCTACCTCTTTACGGCGTTAAAATATGTATAATACGATCACGAGTCCTAAAAATATGAATCACAAGTCGTAACGTTGTTTTTTCTTTTTATATACAAACATAAAATGTTAAAATTTTAGCCAAATTAATTATTTTAATTAAAAAAAAACAACCTACTTTTTTTTAGATAAAATGTAGGTACCTATATATCATTTGCAAGTTTTAAACGGGTGGTTTTCAAATGTAATACAATATTAAACATAATAATATGTAAGTACCTTACCAGATTACCTGTATACTGTAGTAGTCTATATCAAAATTCCTCTTGATATTTTTTTCGAGCACTTAAAATATTCGAGAATACTTTAATAAATAATAAATCAATAATCTTTCGTTTGAAACGTTTTTCGAATGCAATGATTTACGAGTATTACCTGCTTTCAAATTGAAAATAATATTACGACTCTAAAACATTTATTTTTGCCGCTTATTTATTTTTCATTATTATTTCTTATCGGGTTTAAAGTGTTTTAAACGATGATCTTTATTCAAAAACATAATATATAACATAGGCACCTATATATGGTATATACATAATATATATGTAATTTTTTAAAATTATTTTCAATTTGTGATATTACATATATAATCTATATACTACGTTATTGATTTTGAAAATGAAAAAAAAGGTTACAATTTTTTAAATTTGTTTTTCCAAAATGTGGGTTTCATAATTTTTTTTTTTTTACGACAATTTTGATTTGAAACACTTATGAAGTGTAACCTTTTTTATTTAGTTTACATTTTGTTTTACAGATAATTTAAATATTATATTCTTTTTCTAATGAATATTTAAAAACCTATACCTATCTGTGTTTCTTTACTTGAATTTCAGAGCAATATATTATTATTATGAACTTATGTCGTATGTACAGTATAATATATAACAATATTAATATTCCGGTATATATTATCATATATCAACTATAGCAGATATTGATATAATGCATTATTGGCTGAAAATACATCAGTGTTATTTCTAATAGTATATTAAGGATTATTTTACCGGAATTATTGTCATTGGATTAAGATTGACATTATAATGCCTTTAATTCGTATTTATTTTGATGTATATTTTCTGTAATTATTATTATTTTTTAATAATTGAAATATTTTATCTAGGAATATAAAATTATTCTATAATCAAATCTTCCTGAAGTTAAATGCAAAGTATAATAAAAGATTTTTCCAAAACATGAAGGAATACATTATGAATATTTTGTTATAATATTATATAATAGTATATACCTAATTACTTTGTAATTTATTGTTATAAAATTTAGCTAATTATCTACTTGTAATTTTTCAACAAAACAACTTTGTTATTTATAGACAATAATACATAATACAAATGTATAAAAACTGTTATAAGGTTAAACAATATTATTGTTTTAACAAAATATGTGTATAATATGTACAAAAAACATATACATAATTTTATTTTATTGTGTCAGTAAGGTATTATTAAATAATTGAAAATTGACCTTCAATTTGATAAAATAGGTTTACATGATTATGATGAAATATTGTTGATTTAATAATTGATAAATTTGTTAACTGGTAATAAATCTAATTTTTTATTATTATAGTATTTTGTTCAGTGAAGTTTGTATTATTATATATTTTTGTTTATATTTTGTAATTTATATACATAACTAGCTGAGTTACCCGAAAAAAAAAATTGTGATTGTTCAACTCCTTTTGGGTGTAACTTGTTATGAAAGCAATGTCTTTTTAAATGCAAATCACCCAAAATAACGTTTAAAATATTTAAATTGTAGAAGATAGGAAGTTGTCACCATTCAAATTATAAGATATATGAGCGATTTCATTCCAATGAACAGCCACATGCAAAACAATTGCATTTCATATCTCCTCGCACTTTTCTTGGTCATTAAATAAATGATAAGAAACTGATCGAAATAGGCAGGCACCATCTCCGATGATAGGCCGTTTACAATAATCTCTTCAATCGACATCATTTTAAAATATTTTTAACGTTACACTAAATCTAATTATACAATAAAAATAAATCGGTTTATTTTATTTAATCTTTTCTTACTCTATTTGTACACCTAGCAAGGAATTTTTTTTATTTTTTACCAATGGTACTATAATTTCATTAAAAGTTAAAAGCTTAATTATTATTAATACTAATGAATTAAAAGTCGAGAGAAAAGCTCGAACAAAAATACAACCGTATGTTTGTCACTACAGTGCTATAATAATATGAATACGGCGATGACCGGTTGATAAGCGACGATGGTACATCTATGGTAACACAAGTCACGAATAACTATGTACATGACATAGAGCCGCAAGACCGTAGCTAAAGATTATTGCATCGAATTCAACGACCCGCAATCAAAATCAATGGTTAAATAATATTCTGTATATATAATAATAAATAAAACAATAATAATAAACAATAAATTATGTAAACTAAATTATGATAGAAATACAAAAAAAAAAGCCGAGCTTTAACTTTAATGTAATAGAGTGGCTTGGTTTTTTCTCCCGTGTATATAGGTATACAATTTACATTTAAAATTTCGTTTTTTGCCCATTTTAACCTATTAAAATATACAAACATGCTTTGAAAATTTCAAGTCGCTAGCTATCATAGTTTAAGGCTGTGCGTTGATTATAAATCAGTCAGCCAGGACTATATATACAGATAACTTAAATATGTATAAATAATAATTAGTAACTATATTATAATGGTCAATGAACAGTAATAAACCTACCTAAATATTGAATGTAGTTTAACATTTAAAATAATATAGAAAATTATATTTTTGAACATTTTCAATATCCAAAATAGTGACCCACACTCAGACATTTGGTAAACCGAATTCTTACATGCAGGGATGTCGAAAATTTCAGGTTTTTCTTCGATGTTTTTTTAAATGTTTACATGTAAAAATTTCACAGGCTTAAAATATATAGTCAGTTTTTTAAAATTTGAAATCTACCTAAAACAAATTGTACCTTACGAGATATTTATTTTATTGTACCTAAATATTTATATTCAAATATAATAACTAATCGTGTTTTGATTATTTAATTTTGAAATTCGTATATATTTTAACAGAAATAATATAAAATATTCTCTCAATAATAACGTAGAAATTCATGAAATCAATACATTCTACCTTAATTCAAGTTCAAATATATTTTAACAATACTTACACAAATGAAAGAACTAAATTGTCTGCAAATCTTCTGAATTACAATTTTATTATTGCTATGTAGTTTCGTTTTATATTACGTTTATAAAATACCAAAATAAATTATATGTAAAGATGGTACCCATATCTCCAGGGTCATTATAAAGTTATAATCTAATGTAAGAATTAAAATGTAACTCGCGTATTTTGTTGAGTTACATGTGTGTTTCTCATATCAGCAGTTTATCGAAATTTTCGAGAACTTAGGTAAAATATTCTTAAAGTTATTTCTTTCATATAGGTATATCGTCTGTATTAAATTTCAAATTTGTAGAAAGTTGTACGAAAGTTTTTGCGAACTTTTTCTACCAGAAAAAGCATTTACAGAAAATGTATATAGTTATATAGCTAATAGATCATCATAAAAACATGATAACTCTGTATGTAAAAAGAAATTTAATATATTAAAATATAATAATTTATATTATATTATCTGTTATTGTTAAAAGTTATATGTATTACTACCACTAATAATAAAATATCGGTTAGAATACTCTTGTTATAAACTAAAATTCTATTCTAAGTGAAGTTATCCTAAAAAAACGGTTTTCTTATGAATTTTTCAATATTTTCACCGTCGTTCCTTAGTATTTAGAGATTTCTCGAAAAAAAGGTCAAAAATGTCCACCGACTTATAAAAATTAGCTAGTATTAAATTTTCAATCGATTATGTACACATTAAAAAATACATGTATTAATAAAAAAAAAATTTAAAATGACCTTTTTAAACTATATTAACTAGATTTCAATTGCTACCAAGAAAACTCTTTATTCCAAAACTCCGACTTGACTCATTCTACCTGAAAAAGGGTTACAAAGTTATATATATAAAAATATATCATTGTAAAATCAATTTATTATAGATTATTCTCTTTGCCAAAAATCTAAGTTTCCTTAAGTATCTAATATTCCTTGAATATATTTAAAGAATAAAATCATGTTCATAATATGTTTTATAGATATTTTTTTCATATTATGTTTTAGATATATTTATGAACGGAAAAACCAACGTTTAAAATTTTTATAAATATCTTTATAATGTTTTGAAAATTATATTTAATCGTTAACTATTTGGATCAAATTTAATTTTTTTAAGCATTTTTTTACTTTTTACTTGTTTTACTAAGGAATTTAATTAATTTCATTATTATTTCTTTTGCTAGTGTAATATCATAGTTATACACGTAAATAAACAGACTTGTAATAAATAGGACAATGTAGAAGAACGCTACATTATATATGGACCAGTGTCATAATTTAATAAAATATTAAAATATACTGATGACCCCTTGGATCGACAAACTAATAAATTAATTATCATATAAATCGTTCTACACTGGTTTTACTCCTGATAAGTTTTATTTGTCTTAGACCTTTTTATTGTTCTAAAATATCCTTTTTTTTTTTATTTATATACATAAGTGTGTATTTAAATTCTTTACTTATTCGTTATTTTTTTATAGCGTATCTAGTTGGTGGCCACGCAGAGTTGACTTTAAGTAGGTAATATTTTTAAGGGTTCGTGAAGTATAAAATTGACGACTTATGCTTAAAAATAACGACTTACAAAAATGTCTTCTCACTTCCCTGGAAATATTATGTTACCTATATATTAATAGAATTCATTCTTATATTAAAAAAAATATTTACCATAGTATAGCTCACAAAACTGTAAGGGTGATATTAGCGCGTCTCGTGACAATATCTCAGTAGAGATTGTCAAATTTTTCCAATATATTATTTTATGTTAATGCCATCCACATATTTTTGTGAGCAATACTGTAATTCATTTTAGGTTTTTAAATACAAGTTTAAAGACATCTTATATCACTGTTGTGTCCGTTCATAAACCATAGTCACTAATACATAGTTACAATGGCTAATTTTTCTGATTTTCCGTAGTGCACATTTTTAATTTAAACTTAATTACCAATGACTATAGGAGAAATGTTTCATTTACTATTTATTTTCTTATACTTTATCATATAATATACCTACCTATGCTTATAGGTACAGAAATGCAATAAACACATTGTACTGGCACATAAAAAAACCTAGGACACTATTTTTCAAAAGGACCCCAAAAATGTACACTCAAATCTTATATTTTTGTATAAAATCAGCGTATTCTATACAAATTGAACCGCAAGTCGATCTATTTCTAAGGAGTTGAATATAGGCAATATCTACATTCTACATAATTAATGTATAAATACTAAATATAATTACTTTTTAAATAAAAAGAAATGCTATCGTTGTGAAAAAATTGTGAAACTTTGGCTTATCCGATTTTATTGCTGTAAAAATCTTAAGATTGTTTGACATCTTTTCTAAGTTTTCATTGAGACTTTTTTGAATTATGAATTTTTGTCTTAAATATTATAAAAATAATAAAATCGTCCAACTTGCGTGAGTCGTTATGGTGACGGTTATGATTAGTTTTTCAGATTCTAACTACTATATGTATTAGGTATAAATAAAATTCATATGATTATAAAATTATCACTTTTAACAAGTATATATATCTATATTACTGACTGAAGTTTATTTGTACGAAACATAATATTGTGCGGGTATATGATATTAATACAATATTCCTGATGAATTGTGGGGGTAAAGATTGATAATTATTTTCTAAAACAAAACCTACATTATAAATTTATAATATCTATATTGTCGGCGCCGACAATGGGCCAGAAGTTTATAATATTAGCAACATATTGTTGCCGCCGGAACGCGATGAACAATCTTAATTACACTATAATGAGTGTACTACTTCTCACCCCCTCAGCCATAAGTG
>JAIPRL010011810.1:0-12932 GCA_025469235.1 Pemphigus obesinymphae
TTAATATTAGCAAATGTCACGTTATGTCCTTCTCTCGCAATCGGTCTCCTATCTCTCACTCATATTCTATAGATGGATCCCTAGTTAACCGCGTCACCCTTATCAAAGACCTAGGTATCTATTTCACACCTACTGTTTCCTTTGAATTTCATATAAACAATATGATTGGTAGAGCCCTTTAAGTCCTAGGATTTATAAAACGCAACACAACAAATTTTTCTCCCATCTACTGTCTTTGTGTCCTTTATTCTTCCCTGGTTCGCTCCATTATGGAGTATGGGGTGGTGGTTTGGCATCCCCACCTATCCCGTGATATACTCCGAAAGGAACGAGTCCAAAACATATTTTTGTCCTATGCTGCTTTCCTATTAAAAATTGATCATCCTCAACACAACTATTCCCTTATTCGCTCAACCCTTCGACTTCCATCCTTAACATCCCGTCGTATCGAAGCCGACCATTCCTTCATAACATCCCTTCTTAATGGCTCTATTGCCACACCTAATCTCCTATCCTCAATTTCCTTCCGTGTTCCAACCCACAACGTAAGAATCCACTATTTTTTCCAACTTCCTCATCAAAATCATCCAATACATAGAGTGTTAAGAAATTTAGATAAGTTTAGTCCTGACCTCATTTTCTGCTAGTAATCTATAACATAATTATTATTGTATTTATCTTTATCTTTTATCCTTTATATCATATTATATTAATTTTTTAAATTATATTTTGTTTTTCTTATTATTTACTTAATAATAAATTGTGACCATAATATTTTACTCTATGATCGTACAAATTATTCTTCAGGTGTAGCATATTATGATTTATCATCAATTATTATACTATTACACATCAAAATTTTGAAAATGACATTATTTTAGTCTTTAATTTTATTATACATATCATATGCTACAGTTTATTTTATAATTACATACTTATTACTTATTTAGGTTATTTCATATACTTATGATATTATTTAATTATTACTATTATTACTGTATTATCTCTTAATATCACTTGTTAAATTGTAATCTATTTTACTTTTATAATTTTCTTTTGAATTGCCATTTGGCGTTAAATAAATAAATAAAAAAAAATACACAAATATATAACGGATGTTTTCAAATGACGTCATTTGAAGCTTAGGTTGTCGACCAACCAGACTACAATCTCAGTTATAAGATAATGGCGTCTCATCATAATTATAATAATAACAATAACATTTTTTTACAAATGACCATCTAAATATTTAGATTCAATGTCAAATTCAACATTGAGCGGGCGCTTTGTCACCACCACTAAACGAAGATCATAAGTTCCTTCAGATCTATTTCGTTGGTAATTCGACAATTGAACTAGATCAGCGTTGTGCAATTTTTACTGCGAATAAACGTGAAATGATCGGTCAATTGCAAAATATTCTGCATGATTATAATGATTTGGTCAGATTGTTCATAACGCATTGGATACAATGCATTTTGACGACCACAAAATCATTATTAGAGCAGATAAAAGACCCTCAGGAAGCCATAGAGACAATTCAATGCTCCCACTATCAATGAGGGCGCAGTGGTGATTGTTCGCGAGAGTGTGGCATCACTCGATATTGTTTTCAAGCATCGAGATGGTGGAAAATTGCAGTGCGTGTACGAGACTCATCGGTCATATGATGCCCTTCAATACCCATTAATGTTCTGTCATGGAAAAGATGGCTATCACTTAAATATAAAGATGGTTAATCCAATGACAGGTTTGTTTACAGGTCATAATTTTTTTTTCATACTATACCTAAGTTCGAATTCATATTTCAGGAAAAGAAACTAATAAAAATGTAAGCTCAATCAATTTTTATACATATCGATTGATGATTCGGCAAGATGTTGACAATCATCTTTTGAGATATCACCGGTTGTTTCAACAGTACTGCGTCGACATGTACGTCAAGATCAAAACGGAGCGTCTCAATTTTATCCGCTTCAATCAGTCGAAGTTACGATCAGAAGAGTACATCCACTTGCGTGATGCCATCGCTACCAAAGGAGACGCGGCCAACATTGGTCGTTTGACCATTCTCCCAGCTACTCATGTTGGAAGCCCGCGTCACATACATAAATATGCTCAAGATGCGATGACGTACGTGCGAATTACCGACGCCCTGATTTGTTCATCACGTTTACTTGCAATCCGAAATGGCCCAAAATTACGAATCAGTTGCTGACAGGACAAACATCCAGTGATCGATATGACATCACTGCACGAGTATTCAAACAAAATATCATAGAACTTATGGACTACATCGTTAAGAATAAGGTCTTTGGCACACTCCGTTGTTGGATGTACTCGATTGAATGGCAGAAGCGTGGTTTACCACATGCACACATTCTGCTTTGGATGTTCGACAAGATCCGACCAGATCATATTGATTCGATAATTTCTGCCGAAATACCAGATCCAGAAATTGATCCTGAGCTGCATTCCGTTGTGACAACGAACATGATACATGCTCTTGCGGAGTTCATAATCCAGGGTCACCGTGCATTGAAAACGGAAACTGCACAAAGCTTTTTTCCCGTCCGTTGGGGGCTGACACAATCAGTGGAATCGACGAATATCCATTGTATCGGCGTCGTTCTCCAGATGACAAAGGCAGATCAATCATGATGAAAGTGAAAGGAAACGATAACGTCATTGATAATCGCTGTATCGTTCCATATTGTTCACTTTTGTCGAAAAGGTTCTCAACTCACTGCAATGATAAGTATTGCAACTCCATCAAATACGTTTGCAAATATGTGAACAAAGGGAGTGACATGGCTGTGTTTGACATTGCTGATCCAAATGCGAACGACGAGGTGATGATATTTGAACTTGGACGTTACGTGAGTTGTAATAAGTCAATTTGGCGACTGTTTTCATTTCCGATTCATGAACGTCACCCGACTGTCGTACATTTGGCAGTTCATTTTTAGAACGGCCAACGTGTCTACTTTATGGAAACAAATGCAGAGTAAAGAGCAGAACAACCACCAGCGACAACATTGACAAACTTTTATCAAACTATATTCGGAAATGCCACGCTATTATACATGGAATACTGCATCGAAGAAGATTTAACGTAGGAAGAAAGGTGATGCTGTTGCTGGCTTCGCTAATGTCTATTTAACTGATGCCCTCGGACAAATATACACAATTCATTCACACCAAGACGAATGCTTTTACCTTCGCTTACTTATGGTGACCATTAGGGGCCCGACCTTCTTCAATTCCCTGCGTACTGTGGATGGTGTGCTGTGTACCACTTTTCGGGAGGCTGGCCGACGTTTGAACTTACTCGAAAACGATACACATTGGGACTCAACGCTCGCCGATGCAACTGTTTCTGCGCCAGCGAATCAAATTCGTACGTTGTTTGCGATCGTCATAGCCACATGGCATCCATCGAACCCGACTGCATTGTGGAAGAAATACAAGGACGAGATGGCTGACGACATTTTGCTCAAAGTTCGCACGACAACTTCGAATTTTGATCTTGAAATTAACGACGAGATGCACAACGAAACATTATTTTTGATCGAAAACATGTGCATGCTTATATGCGACAGTCTGTTGTCAACATTGGGAATGGCAGCGCCAAATCTTTCGACGTATGATGCATTCAATCGTGAAATAGACATGAAGACTATGATTGAGATGAGCTGGCTGAAAGAGACCGAACAAATGTGCCGCTGTTGAATGCCGAGCAGAAGAATTTATACGATTCACTGATGAAGGTTGTTGATGATGGAACAGGAGGCATTTACTTTCTCCATGCTCCTGATGGAACAGGAAAAACGTTCGACATTTCGTTGATTCTGGCAAAAATTCGGTCAAGATCTCAAATTGCGATGGCTTTTGCAACCTCTAGCATTGCTGCCACATTGTTGGAAGGCGGTCGAACTGCACATTCCACTATGAAGCTGCCAATGAATCTTCTCACGGTTGACAAGCCTACGTGCTCAACGACCAAGATTTCAGCGACAGCGAAATTGATGCGAGAATGCAAAATCCGTATTTGGGATGAATGCACGATGGCGCATAAACTAGTTTTGGAGGTAGTTGACCTAACGATGAAGGATTTACGAGGTGATTCAAGACGATTTGGTGGGGCAATAATTGCTCTCTGGAGATTTTCGACAAACACTTCCCGTCATCCCGAAGTCTACTGCTGCCGATGAACTTAATGCATACCTGAAATCGTCGTTTTTGTGGTGGCATGTCAAGAAGTTGAAATTGACCACGAACATGAGAGTTGCGTTGCAAAACGACCCATCGACTGCTGAATTCTCGAGACAACTGCTGCCGCTTGGTAATGGCCAAATTCCGATTGAAGTTTCGACTGGATTAATATCGTTCCCAGAAAATTTTTGTGAATCACATCGTCGAAGGAGGAACTAAAGTTACGGGCAATACTAACAGCGAAGAATAAGGACGTCGATAGCTTGAATTGTATTATTCAAAGTAAAATCGTTGGACAATTGCGTTCGTACAAATCCGGTGACCGACGAAAATAAAGCGACCAACTATTCGACGGAATTTTTGAACTCGCTTGATATGCCACTAACTGCGCCGCATAATTTACAGCTAAATCATCTATCATTATTATGTTGCGGAATCTAAATCATTTTAAATTGTGCAATGGTGCAAGAAACTGATGAACAATGTAATACAAGCAACGATCATCACGGGCAAATCCAAAGGAGAGGAAGTCCTTATCCCACGAATTCCGACCATTCCAACAGATCTTCCATTTCAATTCAAGCGGATTAAGTTTTCCGTTCAATTGGCTTTTGCGATGACAATCAATAAATCACAAGGTCAATCGTTGGAAGTTTGTGGGATCAATTTAGAATTTTCATGTTTTTCGCATGGTCAGCTGTACGTCGCCAGTTCGCGTGTCGGCGAACCGTCTTCGTTGTTTGTTTTCGCGCCAGAAATCAAAACGAAAAAAATTGTTTATCATATTGCACTCAACTGATTCCTGTTTCAATTCAAATAAATCAATAAATAAATTCTTGGACTATATGTTTTATTAACACTCTAAAGTTTATCTGAAGGCGTTAAGTTCACCGGGTCCACTTAATATTTAAAAAAAAACTTTTTGGCAAAACAACGTTTGCCGGGTCAGCTAGTATATATATAAAATTCTGATTTTGTTTCCGCTAAAATCTCGAGTGAACGGCACTATAAGATTTATTGTCTCTTCTGTATTAATAGTTCTCAAATCTAGACAGGGATACAAAATATTTTTGTGAAAGAACTCCGTATCTCTATTGGCTTCTAATGTGCTTTTTGTAATGTTTGATGATAATATTGTTACAAACAAATGAAACCATTCCTTTACTTTAGACATACCTTTCAAATCAAATAGTATACCAATTATTTTCATAATGAATATACAAATAATACAAGTAATCTAGGATAGTAACATTGACATTAATTCTTACATGATTCCATATAATTTTGACTTAATGAATATAAAAATAAAAATATTGAAATTATACTCTTTCAATAGTATTCATATTTCAACTACTATGTTGTCATCTTCAACTCGAAACCAATGACAGTTTTTGGCTTACACGTATACATAATTACACGTAAAATTACAAAAACACCACGTACGACTTCCAAACATTAAACCTTATTGGATAAATTGACTTTAATTTTGTAAACACAATTATTTTTACTGTGTTATTGCCTTTGCACTCTTTTTAATTTAATTTTTCATTATGACTGAAAAATTAAGTATAAAAAATGAAAAAGTAGATACAAATATTTACGGTTCAAATTGAAATAATTTTAGACTAAATTTGAAAAATCTGCGAAGACAGAAACGCAGTAAATTTAATGGCGATTTCAAAGCTGTTTGCAGAATAAAAATCGGCGCACGTCATTCTATGTAACCTTGGAAGTGTGTTTTTCGTGAAAAATACTATTTTTTATTTTATCAGATGAACGATATTTTACATGCGCGTGCGAGTAGATAAGTTTACACCCGCACTTGTCGTTTCTAATGCAATATTATAGTCATAATCGGTGATCCGGTGTGTTGTGATTTAGAATATTTTCTTTTGAATGTTTCAAAATTCGTTTTCCGACCATTAAAATTGTAGATATCTCAGCATCCACAAATTTTATTAAAGATGTAAATTAGAATTAAAATTTAGCTGTTTCGTATTTTTTTTATACCTAACTGATTGAGTTAGAAATTAAAAACCTTTCTAACACTTTTGTCCAAAATAAAAATGGTTCTACACGTAGAACTATTTGAATGTGAAAATATCAGTATTATGTACATACCTATTTTAGCATAATATTATGTACCTATATTATGATAATATCTCCAAATTTTGTTTTATCATGCGATTAATGCGGCACATGTCCGCATCGCGAAATAGATTCAATAATATAACATGACCCCAGATAATATTATTGTACCAATGTCATGTTGTGTTCGATATATAACCATTTTACACTAACATTTGAGAACGATCTATTAGATAGAACTATTTTATATTTTATATAATATATATAATAATAATAATAATAATAATAAATATATATATATTTTAGATCAAACAATATACATTGAGAGTTAGAACTTTTTTATTCCAACTCTCAAAGTAAGAGAAATATTAAAAAGTTTGTCAGACCCAAAATTGCGTAAAAAATTAACAACAAGAAGCTTTTTTTTAAAAATTGGCAGTTAGAATTCTTTTATTCTAAGTCCGTGATCTTTTACCATTGATTATACATATATTACAGTTTTTGTTGATACTATTTCTCATTAATTCATTTTAAAAATATTATACATTAATTTACACTCACTTACTGGGCTGGTTATTGATAGACAATAAATTATTAATGGTCAATAATTATTAAAATTATCTACTAACATTTTATGTATGTAATTTTCACCAAATTTGACATAGGTAATGTGATTGCAATACACACCAAAAAAAAAAAAATTTATTATTCTTTCGATATTATACGCCAAAAACAATTTTGATTCTTTCGTGTTATAAAAAATATATTATGTCGTTCTCACATACAATTTTAGATGATAAAATTAGATTAAATTCTAAAATATTCAAAATATTTTGAATACATCACTGACCAATCATATAACTTTTATAAAATGTAGTTCGCAATTTGTATAAATGTACTTATGAATAGAAAAAATTGATTGTATACTATTATATTTATATAGGTAATTATAATATGTATAGTATATCTATTTATTATTTTATGCAATTTTTGATTAGTTATAACTAATAAGTATATAAATCGTATTCTTTGTAAAAATGTATGGGGTTTCCCAAGCCTAGTCCTGGTGTTATAGATTGGGTCAATCTTGGTAAATGTACACCTCCTAATAGAGGGTTGTAACGTAACGCATTTAGGCCTCGTCAGAAACGTCGCGCGCCTATGTAGCATATGAACCGGCACCCCACACCATCGTTGTCGTCGACCGGCTCGGTACGGTGTTTAATACGCATATCCACCATCCTGAACCGTTCGAACTCGGCGACAATATTTAATTGTAAATTATTTTGTATATTTATATTTGTATATGCTGGCCAAGTATTCCCCTCTCTTAATTCATCTTTTTATGGCTTCCCGCGATTATGCGATTGCGTGCGCTCGAGTTCATTTTTCTTTTCTTCTTCCTATCCAACGGCTCGAGGGAACACCTCCATCGATAGCAGGAGTCTTTTTTTATGTCCATTTATTTTTTCCAACGTATCATGCATAAAGTAAAGATGGAGTAGTGGCCGAAAGTCCCTCCCGCGGTGAGCGTCGCCGGCGGCAAGAACGACGCATGGCACAGCCTACACGTCGGGTAATATTCATTTAATATTTTATAAGTATATACCTTGGCCGGTATCAGTAGGTGTAATTGTCCGATCGACTCCAATGGATCGACGGCCTCTCTCATGAGGTTTCTTCTTATATGTAATATTTAGGCTTTATTATAATAATATAAATTATTCTTATTTTGGTCCGAGTTTTATGCCGCAGCCTTTCTCGGCCACAAAATTTCTTAGAAAAAATATAAAAACATTTTATTCTATATATTTAAAAAAGTACTTTTTTCTTTGCGTACTGAACCACCTATTCTCAAAATCCTATGATCTCCTTCACCAGTACGGTGTTTTACGGATCATAGGTTGGCGACCCAGCTAAACCAGTGGCGTCAGTAACCGTAGTGTTACAGGGTATAGGATACACCCAGATAGGTGATCGATCGATGGATGCGGAAGGCACGTTCAAATAGACGGTCCTAAGTTAAGCCACGGACTCGACCCGAGGTCCTTAAATACCGTTATCTCGGTCAACCCGCGGGGTGGCCCGTGTCGCCGGGCCATCTTCCCCTTGTGGAACTGTCCGCGTGGCAGATGTAGTCCGGGAACCGGTGGTCCACGCCGATCGGTTAGAACGATGGTCCGTCACCGATGAATCCACGGTTCACTCCGATCGGTATTCCCCGTATCGAACTCTCCATAATACGGATGAAGTCCAGGGAAATATCGAGAAGGGGTCTAGTGGTAAGTCTGGTCCGCCGCTGGTGAATCACAGATTCTCTCGTCGGACTGTCGGCGGTGTGGGAGAAGTCCGGTAAGATACTGAGAGGTGCTCCAGTCGTTGGCTCAAGTTTCTTCGTCGATCAAACTTTCCCGTTTCAAACTGTCCACTTTGCGGTGAAGTCCGGAAAGATATTGAGATATACTCGGGTCATTAAACAGGTCGTTCGCTGGTACTGTTTCTGCTACTGCTGGTCGAATTCTCGCTCTGAGCTGGATTCTTCTTCTACTGATCAAGACATCGAACGATTTGGTAGTTGTTGATGTCTTGAAGGTTGTAGAAGGAATGAAGATTTTCCTTTGATTTACTTGAGGGGACGGCTTGACGCCTATAGACTTATTTCAAGCAGTTGCCTAATATTAGTGGTATAATGTAATTTTGTTTTATTATTTTAGATTACTTGTTTGTTAGATTTAATTATTTATTAGGTGTTAGCTATCCAGTGTGCAGGTCTGGGTTTTTAGCAGGTAATTTGCTTGGTGATGGCATGGCTAATAGTGCGATGGTGTTGGTATTTCGAGTATGAGTTTCTATAGAAAAGCGTTATGGCTGTTTTTTTGGCAAAGTCATGTATTGAGGTGAGTCTGGCGTTGTTTAGGTGCGTGAGGTTTAAGACGTAGAATAGGGTCGCGAATATTGTACGGAGGGCTATGTTCTGGACGCTCTCCAGTTTTGACTAATTTGTACGTGAGATGAGATTACCCCAAGCGGGGGAGGCATATGAAATGATTGATTGGACGTCATTGATTAGGAAGATGGAGAGTTTAGTAGTTATAGGTATTGGACTACGTCTACTAAGAATTGGATAGAGTCTACCGCGAACTCTAGTGGCTTTCCTGATTGTTTCTTTGATATGTGTAGAGAAGGTAAGAAAATTATTTAAGAGAGCATTGAGATATTTGACTTTTGTGGAACAGGGGATTTTGTAGTTATTTAGAAATATTTTTGGGATTTTTACACTTCAAAGCTGGTTGAAGACTATAGCCACAGTTTTCAGGGCATTGATGCTCAATTGCCACTTGTCAAACCATTCTTTCGCTAGGTCAACTTGGTGTTGGAGGTGGATTTTGGCTCGTCTGGGATTTTTGTCTGCTGTAAAAAAAAGCTGTGTCGTCTGCGAATAGGGCTACACGTATTTTTGGAAGTATGGAGATATCGTTAGTGCAAACCAGATCAAGTAGGGAAGAGAGGCAAGAGCCCTGCGGGACACCGGCGATTGCTGGTCTGCTGCTGGAGGTTACGTTCAGCATCTTGCAGTACATCTTGAAAACGGTCAACGAGTATATTTTACCGAAGAGAATGTCCTCCAAAGAGCATTAGAAACACCGAAAATGACACTAACTGAATTCTTTACATTATGCCAAAAATCTGATGTATTCGGCCAATTTGAAAAAATATTATATACCGATGTTCCACGCTATTTTACATGAAATAAAATAGGGAAAAAGTGGGAGCTACGTAAGCAAGAAAAACCACACCCATCGATCCCAGGCATATTTAATGCTAAGACATTAGGACGACTTTACACTGTACATCCTAAACAACGTGAATGCTTCTTTTTGCGTTTATTGCTGTTGAATATTCCCGGACCAACATCTTTCGAATATTTGCGAACAGTGAACGATCGAGTGTTCAATACATATCAAAATGCATGTTGCGAGTTGCAACTACTGGAAGCAGATAATCGTTGGGACTTGAGACTTGCTGATGCAGCGTTGACATCCACACCGAATAATATTCGTCAACTGTTTGCAATAATTTTGACAACATGTTTTCTAACACAATCATCGACTCTGTGGGTAAAATATAAAAATTATATGACTGAAGATATACTGCATCGAATTAGACGAACAAATCAATGTCCAAATTTAGATTTCACACCAGAGTTGTATAATGAAGCATTAGTGTTGATCGAAGATTTATGTATTTTAATTTCAAATTTGCCACTTAGTCATTATGGAATGCCATCACCTGAACGCCCGGCTGCCGACTTAGTCTACACATTTGCAACGAGAAAAACAGTACAATGACGTTGACTTAGCTACAATTATTGTGAATAATGAGCCACTACTGACAGCCGAACAAAAAAATATTTATAATCGGATATTGCTGACCGTTGATGCTGACCAAGGTGGTTTTTTTTTTTCTTAGACGCACCAGGTGGAACAGGTAAGACATTCTTAATATCATTAATTCTTGCAAAGACACGTTCCCAACAGAAAATTGCTTTGGCAATTGCATCGTCAGGCATTGCTGCAACTTTGTTAGATGGTAGACGAACAGCGCATTCAGCATAGAAGTTGTCATTAGACATTCATAACAAACCAAACGCAATGTGTAACATTAAAAAAAAAGTGGAATGGCTACAGTGTTGCAAAAGAGTGCAATAATAATTTGGGATGAGTGTACTATGACTCATAAACTTTCACTTAAACCACTTCATAGAACTATGCAAGATTTGAAAGGCAACAATAATTTTTTCGGTGGTACTGTTTTACTACTGTCTGGTGATTTACGACAGACTTTACCAGTGATTCCTCACTCTACTTTTGCCGATGATATTAACGTATGCTTAAAATAATCGTTTTTATGGACAAGTGTTGAGACACTTCGACTAACTATGAATATGGGAGTACAATTGCAAAATGATCCATCGGCACAAGTATTTTCTAAACAATTGCTGGATATTGGAAATGGTGAAATTGAGTTGCATCAAAATACACAATACATAAAATTACCAGATATTTTCTGCACTGTTGTTGAAACGAGAAATTAACTAATTGAGAGTGTCTTTCCGGATATATTGAATTATTATTTAGATCACAATTGACTCTGTAATCGTGCTATTTTGGCAGCAAGAAACATTGATGTGAACGAAATTAACATCTATATACAACAGATGTTGCCCGGTGATTTGATGTCTTTTAAATCAATCCACACAGTTATTAATAAAAACGAATCCGTAAACTTTCCAACTGAATTTTTTAATTCTCTGGATTTGCCAGGAATGCCACCACACAATCTTCAATTGAAAATTGGTTTACCAATTATTCTTTTACATAATTTAAACCCACCTCAATTATGCAACGGTACACGTTTAGTCATTAAAAAAATGACCGAAAATATTCTCGAAGCAACAATTTTGACGGGAAAATTTAAAGGAGATATTGTCCTGTTGCCACGTATTCCACTGATAGTGTCAGAATCTCCAATACCGTTTAAAAGGCTCCAATATCCGATTTGTTTAGGTTTTGCGATGACCATAAATCTCAAGGCCAAACAATGTCTATTTGCGGTTTTGATTTGGAAAACACATGTTTCTCACATGGACAGCTATATGTTGCCTGCTCACGTGTAGGAAAACCATCAAATCTCTTCGTGTTAGCGAAAGACAGGTTAACCAGGAATGTTGTACACAAAGTAGTACTTAGATAATTTTTAGTTTTAATAATTTAAAATTGAAAAAATAATACTTCGACGTCAATGTCATCTAACTCATTTAAAACAATTTATTTTTATATGTTTTTTATGTATATAGTATATTTTGTAAATAAGTCACTAATTACAAAGAATAATTTAATATAAGATGAATAAAATGTAAATTCAGAAATTATATATGTTGGTTAGTGCTTAATTTCAACATTTCGATACTTTACCTATTCATCATCATCATTTCCAGCTTTAAAGGCCATTAAGGCCCATTGCTGCAAAACAAATCTCCTTCCATCTGTCTCTGTTCATATCCGCTTCAATAATATTGTCTATCCCAAGTTGATTTAGTTCTTTTTTATTTTTGTCCATCCATCTCTGTTTTGGTCTTCCAATCGGCCTTTTTCCCTGAGGAATCCATCTTAATACAGCATTTGCTATTGACTTAGCCCTTAGTACATGTTCAAGCCACCTCAGTCTTTTGTGGCGTATTTCCGCTATTATGTCTGGCTTTCCGAATAACTCCTGTAGTTCTCTGTTAGACCTTATTTCGTATGTTTGGTCTTCGTTTCTTTTTGGTCCTTAAATCTTCCTAAGAAATTTCCTCTCAATGATAGCTAGTCTATTCTCATCCCCTTGGGTCGTGGGCCATGTCTCACATGCATACATTATCACTGGTCTAGCTAGTATCATATAAAGTCGTTCTTTTGATTTTTTGGACAGTAGCTTTGACCCCAATAACCCCGAGAGGGCATAAAAACATTTGTTTCCTGATGTCATGCGTTTTTTTATTTCTTCGTGGTTGTCGTTTGTGCTACTTAGGTTAGTGCCTAAATATTTAAAATCATCTACCTCCTCAAACATATATTCTCCGACCTGTA
>JAIPRL010011811.1:0-12932 GCA_025469235.1 Pemphigus obesinymphae
ATGTTTGTATGTATGTATGTATGTATGTATGTATGTATGTATGTATGTATGTATGTATGTATGTATGTATGTATGTATGTATGTATGTATGTATGTATGTATGTATGCATGCATGCATGTATGTATGTATGTATGTATGTATGTATGTATGTATATATGTATGTATGTATGTATATATGTATGTATATATGTATGTATGTATAACAACTTGGCTAACCCATATCTCGGACATCTACAAGCGCCGTAAATTCAGGATTATAGTTAGGAAATCTGTTCCGTGGTGGTTGTTCACGATCGTGGACATGAGATAAGTCGTATTTAAAAGTCGACTTGCATATAAAAAAAGCGGAAAAAGCATGGAGAGGCAAACTGTGTTGCTGATCACAAAGCTTATAAGGCCGAAAAAAAATAGCTGATGATAGAAATCAGTAAATCCAAGGGGAGAGACTGATCCAAACTCTTAAACACGGTAGACCGTAATATATAGGACCAACTATACAAAATTATCATGAAAAGACTAGGTCAAATTAGACCTATACCGGCTTTGGAACCGAGACAATTATTGATGCAAGCCGTAGACGGACGGAAAGTACGCTCCCTATACAATCGTCGAGCGATCTCAACAAACAAGACTACCGAATGGCAAGGCATTGGGTCTAGACGGTATACCGAACGAAGTAGTTAGGACGGCTGCATTGTCAGTGCCAAGTCATTTTGTTGATGCTCTAAATAAGTGTTTTGATTCATTGGCTTACCACCCTTTATGTAAGCTTGATGGCTGTGACAATTTATTTGAAAAGATTATCATTCGTAGATTAAGGACTCATCTTGATTCTGGCCATGCATTATCTTTAAGACAATTCGACTTTAAACTAAATAAGTCAACTATTGACGCTCTCTCATGTCTGTGAGGCATTGTAGAAAAGGCAAACGGCCGAGGATATGCACATAATTTATACATTGGAGTGCTTACTCTTGACGTGAAAAACACCTTCAACACCCTGGTCTTAATAGACGCCTTGTAGCGCAAAAATGTTCCCCATTACTATCAATAGATAATCAGTACGTATCTGTCCGATCGCAGGATCAACGTATCCTTTCCTAGTGGTGAGATGCGAAATCATGAGGTAAGATGGTTGTATGATGTAACGTACCCCAAGGCTCAGTCCTGGGGCTGATTTGTGAAATATATTTTATGACGACCTACTGGAAATCGGTCTTCCGGTAGACTTCGAATTTATTACGTACGCGGATGACCTGGTGATCATGGCTACGCCAAGGGTGTCACTTATCTTAGAAGAGAGGTTGAAAGATACCATACGGACAGTTACCAATTGGATAGATAACAATGGTCTAGAGCTTGTTGTTGGCAAGACGGAGGCCATTGTTCTGACAAACAGGAATGTTTGCAACAGCATGGTCGTGTCATTTGAGGGGCATCCAGGTGAACACGAAGATGAGATTTGCGAAGCACGCTGAACTGGCAGTTGCTTAGGTAGCTGATGCATGCAAGTAATTATCGCAACTATGAAGAAAATATTAGCCAGCATAGTGACATCCTGTTTGCTGTATGGGGGCTCCAATATGGTTCCCTATCATGACCTCTAGAGCTTGCAAAACGAATGTCTAGCGTATTACGACACACCATGTTTCAAGTGATGTGCTGCTACTGCATGGTATCATACGATGCCACCGTGGTTGTGTCAGACATCTCACCGTTCAACTTACTCGCGAAAGAAAGAACAAATGTCTATAGCAGTACAGTGGGATGGACGCTGAAGTTGCTCACGAAAGATTGCTCAAGGATTGGTAGTAAGTGTGGACAGTAGCATTAAATAGTCGTTGGACGCATGGGCTGATAGGTAACGTCAAAACGTGGTACAAAAAGAAGCACAGTGAAATTACGTTTCACATGACACAGGTGCTAACTAGGTATGAGTGCTTCAATGCATACTTGAAGCATTTTGGTAGATCTAAAACTGACGCCTGTGCGCAATGCGGCCCTTCTCCTGACGATACGGAACACGTTGCGTTTAGATACGACGCGTGGCAACGTTGGAGGATTGAAGTGTGTGTGTACCTCAGGGTCGAAAATCTCACTCCAGAGAATTTTATGAATGTGATGCTAGAGTCTCTGGTAGAATGGGCAAGGGTAGAAAGGTTGTTTTCGAGAATCATGGGCATCAGAGAAACAAAGGACAGGGCGATGCAGCAGCTCCGACGTTTAAATTAAATTAAGTTGTTATTTGTTAAGTTTTTGTTTATGTATCTACTATATACTTTATGTATATATAATTTAAAAATAAATTTTTAAGAATAGCTTGTGTCAAGATTATTTTGTTTCTGTTAATAATACGTCAAGGGGCTAAGTAATGTTTCGGCAATGAGGCCCCTCGTTTGTTTATAAAAAAAATAAAAATGTATGTATGTATGTATATATGTATTTATGTGTATTATATATATATTTTTGGAGTTTTTAGGTAGAACTTTCGGTTATAAAATTTATTCTATATTTGGTACATTAAAGAGGTCATGTATTTATTTTCTTAGCAATTTTCATAAACTTAAAAGTAAACTACAGGAAATAATGGAAGTAATATAGCACATGAATTTTCTCAAAATTGATTTTCGAATGCAATAATTTATTTTTAATAATTATACTGCAAAATCCCGTCCATGGACGAAAAGGACAAGTATATATTACATTTAGAATATATTTCTTTCATTTGTGTACATTTACTATATAAAATTAATTATTTTAGAATATCTATAAATAAAGAAAATACAGATAATGAAAATGTTTAATTATCTACTTCATAGAAAAATATTACTCCTGAACAATTTCAAAATATTACGATTGAAACCTTTTATTTCAAGTCAGCAAATTATCCAATTTATTAATACAAAATTAATCATTTTCATTATTTTATATATATTTATTTTACCTGAAACCAATCAATAGTACAACATTGAACTAAAGAAGGGAATTTTCTTATTCTTGTACGAAGCCCGTTTCCAATTGGGCTGAAGGCTAATATTACATGTAGTTGTTCTTTTACAATTTGAATAAAAAAATTAAAAACCGCTGTTATACTACCATCAGTCTAATAAACATAGTATAATATAAAAAAGCTAAGAACATTGATAGATAATAGTAAAAATACCTGCATAGATTTATCACGCTGTTTATCTATTAAACGAATTTTATTGCATAACTCTATTTTTTCATCAACTGCATATAGATTAGGTACTTCGCCAGAGTTCAATAAGTTATTTATATCTTCTACCATTTCTTCCATTTTTATCTGTATGCGATTAAAATAAATTATATTTAAACAATTTAAATTCTTGGTGTTAAATATTTTTGTATTTTTTTACATCAGAATCGTTGAATAAAAGTACAACATGCTGATCTAGTGTAGTTACTGTACGACTAAGTATTAGTTTTAAATCATCATTCCATTCATTTTTACCATATGAACGAGTCGTTTGTATCTAATATAAATATCATATTTAATATAATTAAAATAGTAAACATATTATACTAAATTCGTGTACTTGGAACAAATCATAATCTGATATATGAGCAGCAAGTTTTGTTAACGATTGACGGCCTGACCCACCTAAACCAATTAGTAAAGCATGTCCCCTAGGTTGCTTAAGAATTCGACAAATTCTTGAAAGGTGCTCAATAGCAAATCTGAATAAAACTAGATGCATAGGTTTATTAGTCATAGCATTGAATTCATTTAAGTGTTCTTCAATGGTCGATCGAAGATCATCTAAATCGTGTACTTCAATGTAATTTCTTAAATCTGATTTTGGATTGGAGAAATCACAATAGATTAACTGTCGTAGTTCATTTTGGCTTATCTATTAAAAATAATTTTTAACTGTAGGTGTAGGTATTAATTATTTTTAGTTAACCTAGATTATATATTTACAGTTTTACTTTTGCCGTCAGTCAAATGAAGGAATATTTCATTCATATTTGCATTTAAAACCTCTGTACAAATTAAATTAAGGCTATTAAAAAACCATGAGCGATCGGAATCATCTATCAATCGATCATAATAAACCCTAAGAATTTCATGTATCCAAAGTCGTTTCATAGCAAAAGTGTTTTCAATAGTTGCAGGCACAGAAAACATAACTCCCTTAACATAATAATATAATTCTCAACCCTTGTTTTATATATACCCGTATTAATAACGTTTACAAATATCATACCTGTATAACTTTTGAAAAATCTCTTAAATTGAATAAATAATGGGATTTAGAGGGTGTCGGAAGTAAAAAACCAATACTCCGTTTATGAAGTTCCATCGTAGAATTAACTATTTTGTGTACACAAGATTCATAATCTTTGCTAAAACCTCTATAGAAAGACAAAATTATCATGTGACCAAAATTTCATAAAATAAATCTTTCAAACCTCGTATCTAAATGCCATAACAATATTTTACTAAATATTGACACCATTGTTGTATCGTCAAATTCATTAATAACAATTATATTAAAGTGTCGACTAAATCTGGGCGAAACCAAATTTCCTGTTGATGGTGGACCCATAGCACAAAGTAATAGAACATCTTGAATAAGTAATGGAATAAGTTCTTTGCGGTCATACCATGGAAAATTATCTAAGAATTGTCGTAAAAGTTCTATGGGTGGCTGAGCTCCATAATACTCTTTTTGTGGCATGCTAATATCATCGATAAAAATTATACACTTTGTGCCAACAGGCGGACCATAGACCCCACGTCTTCTCTTAATAAGTTTAGTCATAATTATATCTTGTGTTAAATTAGCTGATGTATTCGCAGAAAAGTTGATAAATGATGATTGATTTAGAGTTTTATCGAGTTTTTTGAATATGTAATTCTGAAAAAAAAAAATGAAAAATTAATGTAATTTATATTATCTACTTGTACTAATGAGCAAACATATATTAAAAGAATATACATATACTGTACTATTATAATAATATACTATCTACATTATTGCAAATTCAAGTGTTAAAAAAGAAATAAACACATAATTTTAAAAAAAATTATGAAAATGTTTAGTTTTATAACATATTTGAACATATTTATAAAAAAAGGATTTAATATATATATATTCTTATATTATTTATCATACAATCACGCTCTCCTTGGTTTTTTACCATTGTATAAGTTGATTTTCCAGTTCCTGTTTTTCCCACAGTCATCATTGGTTTATCATGAGATATCAGCATGGACATAAGCAATTGATATCTTATCATATCAATTGTTGGCACTATAATTTCATTGAAAGGCATACCATGAGGTATAGGCGGTTGTTCTGTTACATAATCTGACCATAACCTCCACTGTCCTTTATTTTGCTTGTTTATAGTAAAATTATAGTCGAAAACTAAATATTCTTTCGGAGGAATATTTGTATATGGTTTTTTTGGAGAAAGACATAATTCAAGAGGTAATTGAAAAACGCGAGCAACCTTTTTTGGGAATTTTTTTTCTAGTAATGCGCGAAATAAAATGTTAAATTTAGATCGACTACGTGTATCAAGCGTTGCGCCCATTGACCAAATACAAGAAAAGAAAAAAATACCCTGAAAAAATTTTTAATTTAATTTTAATATTTATATTTGTTAATTTAATTTAAAATTACTTCAAGTTGAGCTCTGAGATGTGATTGTAAAATAGTATTCATATATTCTTCATTACTATATGAATCCATTAAGGTATCACAAATATTTGTTAATGATCTAATTAAATTAGAATTACTAGAAGGAAAAATTTCCTAAAACAAAAATGATAACATAATAATTAATAATAAATTAGGTATACACCTATACGGCTGTATCTATAATAATAAAAATGCAATACACGAGAGCGTCGTTAATTTTCAGTACCTACCTAACTTTTATACAATTTTGATTCAATATAGTTCGTTTTTTTTTATGTCTATCTCAAAATATATATACCTATCGAAATAATGGTACCTATATTGTTTTAAATCGGAAAATTTTTAAATATCATAAATTAAGTTAAATTACTTAATTAATTATTATATACCCTACCAATTACATACTTAGATAGTTCTTCTTGGAATAATATTTTGAAAATAATAATTGTGACAAGACAAAGTTCAGCCCATATGTACGGGCCTTATGTCAAATCATTATATACCCTGCTGATTTGTATATATATATACTTACGTATATCTATTTAAATCATATTTTTAAATAATGATTGTGAGTAGTCCAAAAAATCCAGTACATGTAGATGGACCCCATAAATTATTCGGGGCGAAAAATAAGAATAAATCTGGCATCCGTATAAGCATTTAAAGCTGTTAATAATCATAATGTCGACCCAAGTCGTGACGAGGGGAAAGCAGGTGAGACAGAAAAACGAATGAATCACATGTTTTTACTAGGATAGGATAAATATATAAATATAATTATGAGTTCATCTGTAAGTCGTAATAAATAGAGGGTGTACAATTGTTTAGACAGACCTAAGACAATACGAAGTAGAATGAGCATTTAATACAACCTGGTTAATTTTGCATTATATTGTTTGCTTTTGCCCTTTAGCACCCCCTAAAGGGGATGAAATATTAAAATTTTTTTTCAAATCCTAATGTCAAAAAAAAAATCTAACATAACTAAATATAAGTGTTTGAGTTATTATTATAACTATTATTAACAAAAAATTTCACCAGTGGACCTAATGCCACGCTAATAAATATTATTTTCTTAAAATTATAAGTATTTTTTATTATTTGATCTTAAGTCTTTGTACCCAAAACTTTATCTCGCCTTCGCATCCTATAGTTTACAAATAAATAAATTAAAATCAATAATATATAATAAAAATAATTTATGTAATATATTTAAAATAAATAAACAAATATATTCATTTTATTGATTAAATTGATTTTTGGTATCAAATGAAGGCATCGATTCTCTAAATTTTAAAGTTACTTTAATAAAACCGTTTTTAGCTTGTGAACCAATAACTTTTGAAGAAGCTTCAGTAACCATTTTAACGCAGCTTTCTAAAGCTTGGCACGCGGAAACGAGATAATATCTAACAATTTGTTGTCACTATCCTTATCAACAATTAGGTTTCTAACTTCATCGGTGGTAAGTTTATTAAGTATAGGTATAAATGTGATTACCGTGGATTGCCAGTCATTTATGTCAAAATATTCACTAGCATCAAAATTTCATTTTGGAACACAAATACTTCTAATATTAACATTGCCATCTAATTAGGCACGTAATATCCATCTTAGTGCGAATTATTTTACCTAAGGCCGTTCGTCTACTAGCATATATTTGCAAATACTTACACCAGATGTGCTTTGCAATATCAAATGTTCCTTAAATTTGTCTGAATTATATCCTGGAAAACTGGCCCACTCAAGGTGGCTTACCGCAACAAATCGAATTTTAAAGTTTTACGTTCCCAGCAAAAATCTAATAGCTATAACAGAGTTTATTCAAAAAGTGTATGCTCCAATAGGGTTCTAAATTAAATTTAACTCATCCAAATGTTGCTGAAAATTTATGGACCACTATTCAACGAAGCCACTACTTGACATCAAAGTTTAGAAATGTCGTTTTGTCATACAAAGAAATTCTTATTTTTTTCATCCCGAAAATCATATTTTATGTATGCTAGCAGATGAGCGGCCTCATGTAAAAGAATTGGCACTAAGGCGAATATTACGTGTCCAATTATTAACTGACAATGTTAATATTAGAAATAATATTAGAAGTTTTTCTGTTCTAAAATTAAATTTTGATGCTAGTGAATATTTTGACATAATTCACTGGCAATCCACGGTAATCACGTCTCTATACTTAATAAACTTACCATCTATGAAGTTGGAAATCTAATTATTGATAAGGATAGTAACAATAAATTGTTAAATATTATCTCGTTTCCATGCTATACGCAAGTTGTAGAAAGGTGTGTTAAAATAGTTACCGAAGCTTCTTCAAAAGTTATTGGTTCATAAGCTAGAGATGGTTTTATTAAAGTAAATTTAAAATCTAGAGAATCGATACCTTCATTTGATACCAAAAATCAATTTAATCAATAAAATTAATATATGTGTTTATTTATTTTAAATATATTACGTATATTATTTTTGTTATAATATTATTTTTAATTAATTAATTTGTAAACTATAGGATGCGGAAGCAAAACAAAGTGTTGAGTAGGTACAATAAGTTAAGATCAAATAATAAAAAATACTTATAATTTAATGAAAATAACATTTACTAGCGGCATTAGATCCACTGGTGTGACTTTTTGTTAATAATAGGTATACGAAAACTCAAACAATTAAACTTCAAAGACCAGTAGAGGACAGAAAATAAAAATATACTTAAAAACCAAAATAGTCGGTGGTATCTGAGCTATGTTAGATATATATTTTTATTTTTATTTTTTTTTGCTATTAGAATTTGAATAAAAAGTGTTAATATTTCATCCCCTTTAGGGGGTAGTAGAGGGCAAAAGATGTCGAAAAAAAATAAAAATAAAAATGGCAAAATATATGTGAACACCTATAGCAAATATTTTTCCCTATTATGATTAATAATTTTACATTTTAAAATTCGTCCCTATTGTAAAGATAATAAGTTTCCGATACGTACTTACCTCAACACCATCACCATCCACCACACAAATATAAGAATACTCAACCTGCATCGAGTATAGACACTATATAATATACTTATTCATTAAATAACCTATTGAATTAGAACTCTTTATTATTAGGATGGTAACGGTCATACAATTATTTGAATAACTGAACAGCATAATAAGATAATAAAATAATAATAATAAATAAAAATGAATATTTATGATCCAAATAAATGAACGGTGTTCGTGTTTTTTTTTTTTTCTTACAGAAGTAAACTGAGGATGTCTGTTGTCGCTGGCCCGTGAGTTTGCCGGTAACACGGCGTACTAAATCGTGATTGTAAAATGGCGAATAACGGCAAAATACATAGAGAAAACATAGGGAACGAACACATATCTATGACATGCCTGTTTTTTTACCGACCGGCACCCCGAAATCGGTTTCATTTTTTACATTATTCAACGAGGATATCTATTCAATATCATTAAACATTTAATAAATATATAATCCATGCTATGTAGGTATTAAATAGGGCAAGTGTACCGGTTGCGGCCATGTTTCATATTTTGTTTAAAATTAATTTGAATAATAAGAATAAATTTAGATAATTGTTTAACGATATTAACATTATTTATCGCTAATTAGTCATTAATAATAATGAATAATGAAATTCGATAATTATTATTATAATTGAACAATTATGGCCACAACAATAATACTAAAATTGATTATTTTAGCAAAAATATAAAGTACAAATGTTAAATTGATAAAATATGGCTAAAAAAAGAAAATTACCTAAAAAATTCTCAATTTGGAGAATATTATCAAGAATATTATTATATATTATATTAAATATATCAAATATTATTACCGTAATTTTACATGACTATAATCACACACTCACACTTATGAACCGCATCACACACTCGCTTCGATCACTCGGACAGTTTAATTCGAAAATATTACTCCATTTGCGATGAAATACCACGTCGAGTAAAGTAATTAAATATTTAAATACATTTAATAGTTAAATTAAATACGGTTGAAAGGTATTTCATTCGGTCACATCTATACTTATAAACAACATATAATATTCACAAAAATGTACATGAAAATTAGTTTCAATAATTGGGTCACTTCCCTTGCACGGTGTTACGGTGTAAAAAAATCTCTCGTCTCCCTAGTTGTATAAATTATCAATTGGCAAAATTGCACTCGCATTATTTGGCTTATTACCGTATTATTATGGTCTTGTAAGTAATATTATGCGCAATCATAGGCAATCATACACCAAAAAGAACGAGCGTAGGCAATCGTACATCACTGTTTTTTAATTGTTAAATTTTAATTTTTCTTAAAATGTCTTGAAAATGTCAATATTCAATATACGAGTTTAAATGTTTTTTTTTAAATATTTTTCAAATTAAATATTTTAAAGTTTGTCTTAAATACGAGTACTGTATATGTACTAATAAATGTAATATGTGCGTCTCTTTGAAAGAAACCCTTTGAAAAATTTGAAATCCAATGTAATACATAGATTATTTACCTACATAAGTATTGAAGTACTATTTAATTTACCTAATACTTAATTTATTTATATACTATTTATTAATAGTACCTATTTATCAATAGTATTATATAGAACTGATCTTAAAATAATATTTTATATCAATGAATTTTAGGTAATATTTGAATTAAAACACTATAATATTCTAAATACACACGTAGAGGAGAAAGCATGGTGATCACCCTACCTTGGAGTTTTTTCATTATTATTTAATAAGTATAAGATTAATTTTTAGGAGGTTTACCTAAGTTGGCTCACCTAGCTTCCATATTGCATCCATATTTCTCAGGAAAGGACTAATATACATAGGAGTATTATACCCTCTTAGGTACAAGTAAGTACTGATAGTAATACTGACAGCATAGTTTATAATACTTTATTCCGTCCCCCTATATTTCATTCATAAATATTCATAGAAATCAAACTATTTTAATACAAATGTTTCTATTATTAGTTGTATTTAACTTATTAATTCTATTCTTGTTCGACTGTTTTTGGTTATCTGATAACGGTTTTATTTGAAATGGGTAGTAAATATAAAACACTTATACTGTATAATACTCTTATGCCAGGTTTACATTAGATCAACAGAAAAATAAAAAACAGAAATGTCATAAATGTTTAGATTTTGGGATAAATATATAATACCAGCAGCAATAAATTATAAGCAAAATTAAGAAGCAAAATTCAAAGACGACAAAATTTGCATCAGTCGATGCATCGTATAATTTCATCTACATAAATAAATATAATATATCAAATTAGAATTTATGTCAACGCCTGTTTACATCAAGTAGACAAAAGTTACCAAAAATATAAACAAAACAGAAACCCTTTGATTATGATAATTTGAATATGAGAATGTTTCCAGAAACATAAACATTGTGTCACCAGTACGGTTATTCATGGTCGCCAGTTGGATATTATCGAATTGTTTCCATTTTATCGCAAATTTGCTGGAAAACAGAATGTTGCTGTCATGTCGGCCTAATGTAAATCCGGCATTACGAACTCACCATTGCAATTTTATGTAAACTTATATTATTTATACCATTCGAGTTATATATAATATTTTTATTTATTATTTGATTGAAAAGAATTACTGTAACGTTGCATCGTCTTAAAAAGTATATGATCGTGTGACCAAATCTCAAAATAAGAGATTGTAACAACTGTTTGTAATGACTGGTTATATATGATGATAATTGTTTAATCCACGATTCTACTAAACATTCCCAACCTAATGAAACTGGTTCCATATAAATCATTCCACACCTAGATACCTTTAAATAAATGAATACGTTTTATAAATTATTATTTTTATTATAATTTATCTTAAATAAAAAAATAAATAATATACCTAATAATAAAGTTAATTAAACTGTGAAGTATGAACTAAGTTTTACCGTTGCTGGAGATGCTACATCTAAATCCATTGGTTCAAATATTAAATTAGTTGTATTGGCAAGTTGAATGATTTCCCCAGATATTAAACAAAGTTTTTTATTGTCATCAAGTACCGTATTCATACTTTCAATCCAAATAGCATCTACTGGTCCGTCAAACAATAGCCATTTCCTATTCAAGTTTTCAGACGAAGCAAATTGCCTGAATCCTACGGCTAAAATTCCATCAAACCATTCATGTGATATAAGATCAAATTGTCCGTACAATTGACCCAAAGTTATTGACTTGGGATTAATAACAATAATCTCTACTTTGTGTTCGTCCAATAATTCCTAAATAAAAATCACATAATTTATCTTGATGATGTGTATTATTGATCTACCTACCTAATGATTAATAAAATTACACATCATTACAATTTATATAACTACACATTTTTTTAATAATGTTGTTAAAATACATAAATGTAAACTAAATTTTATGTCTAACCCTCATATTTCACATTTTCTGTTAAGTAATCTGATTTGAAATGTAAAGTTTAAAATATAGGTAGGTATAGAGAATAAAAAATCCCCGAACATGTAGGGTGTGAAAGCACTTCGCTCTTCAGTATTGAGGATAAAAGCATTTCAATTATCAGATTGGATACGCTTGCATGTCGAATGTCGATATATTACATAATGATTGCATAGAAAATAGGTTCTGCCAATGCTGCTAGGTACAAATCAAACAATAAATATGTGATTAAGCGTGACAGCAGTTCTTTTACATTGTTTTATAAATAAGTCAAATAAAACATATATATATATATTTGTCATTTTAGTTAAGAATTTTGAGATATTTTTAGCTTGTAATGATTTTCTAACAAAACATCAATCAGTAAATGATTTTAAATCATACAAATATGAGTACTCGAGTAAATTGGAGTAATCAACTTATACAATTTGAGTATTTGACTCGACTGAAGAATTCGTTTCAAAATCGAGTAGGTATTTGCCCAACTTTGCTAATTATGACCCGTGGACCTGTAATGTTTATCACATTATCATATAATATCGATACGATAACAATAAACATGAATTTCATGCTTAACACATTATCAAGGGTTATGGATAAATTTCATATGAAAATAAACGTTACCAAAACAAAAACAATGACAGCCCGAAGAGATCAAGTATATACCAACCCAGTTATAAAATTAAACGACACTGTAATCCAAGAAGTCGAACAGTTCTCCTATCTGGGAAGTATAATAACATATAATAATACATCCATTATTGACATAAAAAAAAGAATAACTTTA
>JAIPRL010011812.1:0-12931 GCA_025469235.1 Pemphigus obesinymphae
GTGCGAAGGCAACTGGCCGAGGTAAAAGATTTTGTATTGCGTTTGATGAAACCCAATACTTTAAGGGCTTTACCAACAGTAACGTTGATATGATGTTCGAAATTAAGGGAAGGAGTGAAATGGATTCTGAGGTCTTTAATGGAGGTCGTTCGTTGAAGCAAAGTGTCGTTTAAAAGGTAGTCATAAATATGTGGGGAACGGCTCTTGGTAAAAGACATAATAATAATAATAATAATAATAATAATATAATAATATAATGAACCATTGACAGGCAGGGGCTCAACATTTAGTAAACATTTTGAGGAGAAAAATTATTTTGTTATTATTTTAAGTTTTTGAGCTACTGCGATCATTTAGTTTAATATTTTGTGTGCATATAATACATTTTATGATCTTTTGGCAGAAAACCTTCTTTAAATTAGTTTATTTAAATAACCCTACTTTCGTCTTTAATACTATATCTCTGATTCAGTGTCCTTTGTCGTTCAAGGGCACGTACATAACAGTATTTACTGAGTGCAAGAAACAAAGTAGAAAGGGAAGAAAAGGGACATTGGCTGGCGATGTGTAAAAATTATATACTAAGGAAAAAAGAGTATAAGGAATGGTGTAGGATTGATAGTAAACAATGAAATTAAAGGAAGAGTGATTAATATGGTCAGGAAAAGTGAGAGAGTAGTTATGGTGAAAGTAGTATTAGAGGATAAAATATTGAATATAGTTATTAATTAGTGCATATGCTCTGGAGTGAGGAAAGTCAAAAGGAAGGGTTCTGGCAGGAGATAGATCCTCTTCACTTATACCCACCAACCTCCAATCACTT
Organism: Pemphigus obesinymphae; assembly: GCA_025469235.1. Taxonomy (NCBI): domain Eukaryota; kingdom Metazoa; phylum Arthropoda; class Insecta; order Hemiptera; family Aphididae; genus Pemphigus; species Pemphigus obesinymphae. The sequence goes on from JAIPRL010011812.1 coordinate 824, forward strand.
ACATCCCCTACCTCTTTTTTGGTCTTCTTCTTTTTCCTTTAAAATATATATTCTCTTTACTAATCTTACCGTTTCTGTCTTTTCCGTCCTTACAAAATTAGGTTAGTAACCTACCTGTATTTTATTTTAAAATATTTTAACTTGAGTGTATTATTATTTTTTTTTTTACTATATTTTATAGTTTTTACTACCTATAAATTATATTTATTAACACAATTGTCTTACTAATCTATTTTTATAAATTATTTTTTATATATGTTAATTGCTATTTATTTTTTATTTTTAGTTTTAAATAAAATGAATCCTGTGGAAGAGCGAAAATGGCTAAAAAAAAAAGAAAGAGCATTGTTAGAAAATAATTTTGAAAATCTTTATTATGCTTGTAAAGAATTAGCCGATATTTATGTGAATCAAGAAGATTATCAACAAGCATTAATCCAATATGAACAGTGTGAAGAAGCAGCTAATCGAGTTGGTGATGATATTAGATTGGGTGTTGCGAATCGAATGATTGGGGAAATGTATTGTTATCTTAATGATTTTGAAAATGCTATTAAGCATCAGAAACTTCATCTTAAGATATCTTTTTCAAAAAATGATGTGGTTGAACAGCAAAGAGCTTTAGCTACATTGGGTCGTACTCATTTTTTACGCTCTGAAACATTTGATAACAATGAATTTTATAAAAAATCAGAAGCTTTAAAAACTTCTGTAAAATATTATATAAAAAGTTTAGAAGTATGTAATAAACTTAGTAAAGAAGTTGGTACCAAGACTTTATCTGAAATGAAAGCTAGATTATATCTTAACTTGAGTCTCTGTGAAGAGTCTGCTGATGAATTGAATAAATCAATGGAGTATATAAATAAAGCAATGAAATTGTGTTCTGATGCAGATTTAAATGAAGAATTATGTAAGTGTTATTCCATAAAAAGTACTTTATATTCAAAACAAGATAATTTTTCAAAAGCAATTGCATGTGTTGATCAAGGTCTTCAATTAGCATCTAGACTTTCAAACAAAAGAGATATAGGAACCGAACTCTTATGCTTAAAAGCTGAACTTTTAATAGACATAAATGACTATCAAACTGCCAAACGTGCAATGATAAAAGCATACAAACTAAAAGTGCCATTAAAGAATGAATTTGAAGAAGTAAAAAAAAAATTAAAAATAATAGTTGTTATGTGTCGAGCTGAAAATAATTTATTAATAGCATCACAGATGGATTATGACCAACGAAGACAGTTGAATGAAAAGCTGGGAGATGCTTGTGTAGCATTGAAAAAATATTCAAAAGCAATAACTTATTATGAAAAAATGTTGGAAAATTCTGAACATTGTGGTATGACTGACAAAAGTTTAGTGCCTTGTTATGTTTCATTAGCACAAACCTATAAAGATAATAAACAGTACTATCAAGCGTTAGAATATTTTCATAAAGAATTGAATGTTTACAATGAAAATAGTATTGAAGCTTGTAAAACATTATTAAATATTGCTGACATTATGGAAGCTCAGTATGATTCATTTGATAAAATTTGGACAATCTATGAGAGAGCTAAACAAATAGCAAACAAAAATAATGATGGTCATCTTCAGCTGACAGCAGTATGTATTTATAGTAAATGTTTTATTATTTACTAATATTTATTTTTAATTTAATATTATTTTTTAATGGTGTTTAAATGTTATCTCATCTACTAAGGTGTACAAATCTATTATTTCGACTACGTCATTTAAGTGCTTAGGTAATTCAGCATTTCTGTGTGATAAACGAAAGTAAGCTTGTGTGGCTTGATTGTTTTTAATCATGGTGTTTGTGTTTAACGAATAGCTCTAATGTTAGCATGCCCATTCAATGCCTCCCTTTGGATGGCTATTTTATCATGTATGTTCATATATTGACATTGTGAATTAGTGGTTCATGTAAACATAAGCCCATTCACTGTGCAATATATGAGTATATTTCGACTCAAGTACAAATAGTTCATCTTGTTCTTTGTACAATATACTCAAATGTGTACGCATGCACCTTAATAATGCTTGCTATATATTATATTTTGTTATTTATTTATTCAAAACATTTGGTACTATATATTTTTTTTAATTTGAAGGAATCAGAATCTTCAAACCATAAGTATTAACATTGATTGCATATTAGAGTTGAGCATAAGTTTTTTCTTTTGTAGCAGAATTAATTAATTGCAAAACACTGACATACAATCATAGTTTATGTTCTCATTTTTCCAAAATCGTCAACCTATGATAATGTAAACTAATACAATGTGTACTATTGGAACTGCAAAAACACTTTATATGTTGTTTTTTTTTTTTTTTTTTAACAAATGTTGTAATTACACAATAATAAAAAAAGTGGTACTTACATTATAATTTTTTTAAACTACTTTTAAAATAATATATGAAAATATTCTTTAATAGTTGGATTGTATTTTTCTTAAAATAAAAATTAAACAAATTTAAAAACTTTAAATATATTTTAAAAGTAATTTAAAAATAGTTTTGTGCTAATACTAATTTTATTGTGTAATCACAATGTTTGTTGAAAAAATATGTCTACTTAGATTGCAAATAAATTATTCCAGACTGATTTTAGAGTCATAACATATATTATTAAAATTAAAGAAAACAATATTTTCGATTGCATGTCAGAGCTTTTTTTCATTATTCCAAATATGACATGTAATATATTGCTTACAAGTGGATAACCTTTTTTAACATATTTAAACAATTGTAACCCTTTTGGAAATTAATTTTTCAAAAAAAGCTTCTAGTTGAGTTCGAAAATGTTGTTTTCTTTAATTTTAATAATAAATTATTTTCTATCATAATATGTTCTAATCAAAATTATTTGCAATCTTAGTGAGTGTGTTTTATGGTACCAAAAATCAAATGTGTAGTGTCCTCTTAAGTAGGTATAGAAGAAAATGCTTTTTTTAACAAAAATATTTTATAAATCTAGAGGAAATAAATAAATTATCATGGTTACAGATTTTTACTTATTTTTTTAATTACATTTTATCGAAATACGCTCAGAATTTCTTTCAAATTCAATGATTTATCCTTGTTTTCAAATTTAAAATAATAATTATATGTTATCCCGTCCGAGGATTGAAGGTACAAAGGACCAACTTGCACTTTCTATATCTGGATGACAGATATTTTTTTTGACATATATTGTATAATCACTGATACAATTGTATTGAATTAATAAAAAAAAATCATTTTTTGTATAGTCCACATTGATTTTCATTGAGATCTTTTGTTCTTCTGAATTTGACCTACCTGCTTTAATGAGTTAACTTTTTGATTTTTCAAGTAGTTTTCTTAAGAGAATGCCACACATTCGGTTTTTTTTTTTACTGTAAAAATTGTTTTATGAGAAAAAATTGTTCTTGAACTATAGTTGTAATTAATAAGCCAAATTTTGGCACAATATTGTATTATATTGAACTATGTTTTTTTAAAAGAATATCAAATCTTAAAAAGAGATATATTTTGTAAAAACCATTTTTTGAAGAATTTTCATAGATTGCATAACATCAGTTATATTTATATCAAAAATAGACAACAGAAGAACACAGATAATTTTGTTTATAATATTATGTAAAAATTTAGTTTTTAATTACAACTACAACCCAAGAACATATTTTTCTTAAAATGTCATAAAAATTGCCTATACAAAACTCCTTAAAAATCACATGTGTGGCGTCCTCTTAAGCATAAATGAAACCATCTTGATGAAAAAATGTTATAATTTGGAAAATAACAAATAAACTTGTTATAGTTACTGATACTATACACACAGATATATATTTATGACATAGGTAAATAATGTTTTTGATTAGAATAAATTGAGTTAAGTTTTGAATAATAAAAAAAAATAATGATAAGTTGTTATATATCAAAATAATATTACATTGAGCTTCTCTCAAAACTTTTATCGAAAGAAATGTGTTATCATTGCTTACAAATTCAATAAATCCACCACCAGTATCCTATCCAATCAGTGAAGTGTTTCTTCATCTCCTACTGACTGGCTTTTCCATTTTTGTATATTCAATTAATATGTGAGAACATTTTATTTATTATTCAATTATGGGTATTTAGTATTTACCCTTTAAAAGTTTTACACTTTTATTTTCGTACTGAACATTTACAATTTAATTTCACAAAGTGTGTTGTTTTGAATTGTACAATTGTTGTTATGAATTCAGAAATTTTATCAAAACTAGAAAAAAATTAGATTGATGTTGAGAATTTCTTGTTGTTAAAATCATTTGCATTTTATGATGAAATATTCAGTTAAAGGGGGTAACATTGTAATTGCTTGTAGTAGTGTCAATGTTTTTTTGTTTTGATTGATAGGCAAAGTACATATAGGTACCACGATTATAGATATACAATGCACATTGGGAGTGAAAAAAGACTGCTAACTACCAGCGATTACAATGTTACCTGCCATAACTTAATACATTAAAAAGTGCTCTATATACAACGGAATAATTTTTACATTACCAAAAATTTAGTTCAGTGTATAATTAATAGTGTAATATATTATAATCAATAGTACTACCTAGAAATTACTCATGTTAGAATGGTCACTATGCAATAATGTATTTTAGCAAAATTTCAGAATAAATTAGGTATTTTGTAATTTGGAAAAAAAGTGAACTGGGAATTTGTTTTAATATTATTGTATTGTTCTAAAAGTAGTGTTAACATGTATTCTCTCATTTCTATTGTGGTAGTTGAAATAACAGATTTGTGTAGGACAGCGTATTATATGGCAGTAGCAGTGTTGAGTGGTAGTGATATAACATATAAGTACCTACCATAGATTTTTGTAATCTTGATTTATTTTTATATATAAAGTTAAAAATTGATTTCAGGTTAAAGGAATGAAATGTTTAGCTGTGGATAGAGATCGACCAGAATTTATTGATGAGATAACCAACGAATTAAATAATTTATTGAAGTATGAAACAGATTCAGTTGAAGATGAATATGATGTTCCAGATATTTGGGATGAAATTTCACTAAAAGATATTTCTGATATTGATGAAGAAGAGGATGATAAAAAAAGAAAGAGAAATAAACAAACAACAATTCCAGAAAAAAAAAATGAAAAAGGAGAAACTCCAATCATACCGGCGTGTGCCAAGGGTAATGTTAAATTAGTTTTAGGCCTATTAAAACAAGGTCATTCAGTAAATACAGGAGATGCTTTAGGCTGGACTGCTTTACACGAAGCTAGTAACTATGGACATGTTGATATTGTAAATGTTCTTTTAGACCATGGTGCTGATATTAATAACCGTGGTGGACCTTGTTGTGAAGGCATTACTCCATTGCATGATGCTGCAGCCTGTGGTCACTTGGATGTTATAGATTGCCTATTAGATAGAGGTGCAAATCCCTTAGTTAGAACTAATAATGGCGATACACCACTTGATTCCTTGATAGCTTGTCGTAACAGAGTAATTTTAGAAGAAAAAAGAGAGTTAGATCCAGATAAACTTGCTCATTTTTGGTCAATTGTAGATCGCCTTAGTAATTGCTTACGTAAAGCTGGCCATACACCTTCAGTACCTTTAACTGATGTTAATGAAATTCTTAAAAATGAACAACAACCTACAGATAGCTATTTAGGAGTAATACCTGAAAGTGATAAGAGATCAAGAAATCGATATACAAATATTGATAATTTAGAAAGATTAGAAAAAAAAGAAAAAAATATTGAAGTAGAAGATGATATGGATATATTTGGTGCTGCAAAAGATTATAAGAAAACCATTAGTCAATTAAGAAATCACAAGAGGCAACGAGAACCTGAAATACAATATGAAATATCACAGCCTCCTTTGGTTGAAAACTCAGTTGATGAATGGTTAGAAGAAGACATAATATATAAGCCAAAAAAAAGATATTGTACTGAAACAACTAAAATAAATGATTCACCGATTAAAAAAATTAACTTTGGTTATGAAAACGATTGGTTTAAGGATGACAAATTACCAGATTTTACTTCAGATGTTGAATTTAATAAAGAAGTTAAAAGTCCTATTCCTGATTCTGATGAAAATGCTGATATTTTTATTTCAGATAAACAAAAAGATATAGTTCAAAATAAGTATAGACCTCTAATGCTATCAACAAGTAAACCAAAAAACCATCAAAGTAAATTAGAACACCAAGGGTTCATTAATATAAAAAATATTTTACCAAATATTGATGAATCAATTTCAGCTTCAATATTACAGCCTTTAAAAAGGGATGAAATTGTGAAAAACATTAATCGCACAATTAAAGTTCGTGTTGAAAATAGATTATTTTTAGTACCAATACCAGCAAGTGAAGAGAATATAAATTTAAAATGGTTATCAACTGAAGCTTCAAGGCGTTATCAGAAACTTGAAGGTGTCAATCCAATTTTAAATTTGACTACGGATGATGGAGCCTTATTGGACGAAAATGATCCCATTGATTTAGTGTATGGGTTACAAGAAGTTTTAGGTAATGTGGTTGGCTGGAACACAGAAACTCTAATTGAAACTTACAAAAAATCTTGCATAGAATCAAATATTACAATCAATGATCAAATATCTCAGTATTTAGATGTCTTAGAGGCAACTGGAACTTTGGATATGTCTGATTATATAGTAATGCCTAATATTTTAAACACGGTACTTAATGTGGTGTGTCATTATCAGCATTTACAAGTTCTATGCTTGTCAGGTGTGGCTCTTGAAGATAATGGAATGAAAATGTTGTCAGAGAACTTATCTAATCTGCAGCGAATAATCAAATTAGATATAAGTTGTAACAATATTAGTGCTTTAGGATTATCATACATAGCATCTGATAATAAATGCTTAATTAATTTAGAATCTTTTAACATAAGTTATAATCCTATAACTAATATAGGTCTAGTACATCTTCGTTTAATTACTCAAAACTCTACTAGTTTACGATCTCTGTTTCTTCGAGATATAGATATTGACCATGATTGTTATGATTATGCATCAGAATTGTATTTGGATAATATTGAAGACCTAGATTTGAGCTTCAATATGTTAGGGCGAATGGGAGTTTCTGGATTTTTTATACGACTTGATCCAATGCGTTTGAAGTATTTAAATGTGCGTAATACAGGCTCATCAATGGTGTTACGTGAATGTGCCATGTTTTTGGAACGTAATCAAGCAGATAATCTTCATTCAATAGATTTATCTAGTCTTGATTTAGAAGATGAAGACTTGGATTTATTATGTAATTGTTTGGAGTCTGCCGGCAATTTGAAAAATTTGTGGTTAGCTGACAATCCAAGAGTTACTCAAATGTGCATAGATAGAATCAAACATTTAAGTGTCAAATTTGTCCATATAGCTGGCTGTAAACCAATTGACATTTCACAAATGGACTCTATCGATCTAGAACAAATATCGTTAACGGGTTATGGACAGTCAAATTTATTTAAAAATGCTCCTTACAATGTTAAAATATCGCTGTGATTTATCATAATTGTTAAGAATTATTTATAATTTATTTTGCATAAAAAATGTATCACAACTTATATTATGTGCTAGTTATTACTTTTTACTTTTATATAAAATTGTACTTTTTGTAAAATAATTAAAAAAAATTATATTAAATACTAAGTATTTATAATATATATTAATAACTAATTCAGATTAATTGGATATAGCAAGATCATGCCTTATTCTATCAGAGCACTCATTTTAAACGGTTACCTGATTAATATTTAGTTATATAATATATCTATAATGTGCATTTATAAACATTTTAGTAATATGAAATAAATATTTATAATATAATAATAGGTATATTTTAAAGAATTTGAATAATTATATATATATATAATACCTATACTATATATTATATATTATAATAGATAACAGATATGTAACTAGATTTAAATAGCCAATATAGGTATACAAGTAGGTTAAGCCGGTATTATTCGTTAAAATAAATTGTAGGCTTAGTAATAGATGTTTATTATTACACTTTTACATTATTATTTTTAATATTGTTATATAGGTACCTAATAACAATATTGCAAAATACATTAATGATCATAATAATATATTAATATTAATTAATAATAAATCTTAATTAAAATATCATGTAATTTTAACATTTATTGCTATTTTATAATGTTATTGAATATACAATGATCAAAATACGGATTTGATCATTTGCATGTATAGGTAATATCTATATAATATATTATATTCATGTGCTGTATATGTACTTTAGTTAAATATCCTTAAAAATACTATAAGTTTTGAATAGGTAGATGGGTACTATAGGTATTGGGATAAGTTAGGTGGGTACGAATTCAATCAAATCCGACTTGCTCCTAATTTTTTTGCATTTTTTCCTCCAATTTCCACGGGTTTGAACCAATTTCTAAGCAAATAGTGTATGGCCAACGAACGACACCATGAACCAACCGATGCACTGTCTATTTAGACATCATATCACGGTTATAGTACTAATCCATGCTCCATAAAGAGCATGGTTTTTTTTCAGGACAATGCATGTAAATATAGTAGTTATCACATTCTTAAATAGGTATATGGTGCAGTGAATCACTTTTTCATGGTGTCTTTAACCGTGATTTTTATTATTATATTATATACATACCTATGTATAATTTGATACACATGCTGATTACTCGAGTACCTACCTATATCTGTGTTTAATTCACATAAATATATTAGCGATCTTTTTGTAGGTACCATGGTAATACCTATACGTACAAATTAATAAAAATTTATAAAATATTCATAATATTATGCACCTAATATATTTCAACCATGCTAGTAGGTACCTACCTCACAAATTTTCCTCATACGCGCGCATCAATTGAGATTATTCGTCAGTAGGTACAACTAGTTATTACTAGGGCCCGGACGTTAACGCCCTAAAAAACCTATACGAAAATTCCCTAAAAAAAATTCATTTATGACCTAAAAAACTCAAAAAAAGCCCTAAAAACTTACAAAAACACCTTTAAAAAATTCAATTTATAAACTGAAAACATAAATAAACCTTTAAAATTGTTTAAATTACTTAAATAATTTAATTTTTTTGGTTATTATTTTATTAATTAAAATCAATATACATGCATATTAAATAATTAAAATACATATTATTATATTGAAGTTTGAATTTGAAAATTGGTTTTATGTAAAAAATAAAAATATATAATTATAATAGTAGTAAACTCGAGAATTTTCTGACAATTATTGAAAAATAGTTAAAAAATGATCTTAAAATGTCAAAAATACCCTAAAAAAATACAAAATAAAAATTGGTTATTTAGATTCGTATGTTATTGAATCATATTTTTAGTCAGGAAAGCATCACCTAAGACGTTTCAAAGAAAAATGCAAAAGTCGTCAACATCCAGGCCCTAGTTATTACTTATAGGTACCTACAGTTTTTTGTCTGCAACTATAAGCTCGTTAAAACATTAATAATGTAAGTAAGTTATAAATATTAAGTTATTTCATATAATATTATAGTTGACAGGTAATTCAAATACTATTGTAGAATAAAAAAAAATACGAAAACGAAATATAATATATTAGCATTGATAATCAATAATATTAGGTATTTAGCAAAATAAGATAGGTAATATTAAAGCAATATTTAAACAATTATTAAAATACAAATAGGTAGGTATATAATTATTAAGTCTATATAGGTAAAAATAAATTATTTTTAGAATAATAAATGATAACCTATATGTATATATTTTTTTTTCTACCTACCTATTACTAGTGGTATATTTTAATAAGTAGCACTAGGACTCCATAAGGGGAATTTACAGGATTCCTCTTGGGAACAGTAGGGAATCCCAATAGAGTCTTGCTGGATAGGTACCGAATGTTCGTTCCAAGGAATCCTATCAAGGAATCTTATTTGGAGACCATCAGTGATCAAATAGGAACCAGTTAAAATGATAAAAATTACAAAAATTAAAAAAAAAAGTCAGCACCGCGTATAAGGGGGTCTCGAGAGGTCATATGACGTTGGATTGTCCCCCTTTCACGGCGCGTGATGATTGAAAATCCGTAATCAATTTCTAGCTTTGGAAACGGGGATCGAGTTGCTTTCGTTTACCCTCATGCTCGAATCGCACACGCTTCAGATCATAGACATATAAATATGTTTGACATAACATTTTGATTTAACATAACTATTGGCTACTAGTCTTGGAAATATTAGTTATATAAATTCCAGAATTTTTTACACACTCTCCTGTTTTTTTTAGTTCCATGTATGTATCGCGAAATATTTGGTTTGATAATAAAAGGTTTCATCTCTGCGTAATATGATCTATATACTATTGATATGTATCAAAGGCGCACCAATTTTCATGTATTGAAATTTTCTCGAATATCAAAATTAATTTAGGTACCTACCTATAGTACCTACCTACGTTCCTACTAAAGACTTGCATCGGATGTGCGTTCAGGATTTTTCTGGGGCTGGGACTGAAAAATATTAATCGAACTCGGGCTGGGACAGGCTTTTTAATTTCAAACCGGTCTTTATTTTAAACAATAAAATATATCTGAAAATATTTAGAAATAACTAAAATATCAAAATTTTTAGACAAAGTCTGAAGTTGCCGAGCCGGGCTTTTATTGTTAACACTCGGGGCGGACCGGGGTCTTATGAATACTAATTGGGTCGGATCGGGGTTTTATAATGAATACTCCGGTCATAACGGCCTGGCCGGCTGGAATTGTTTATAACAAAAAAATATTTGTAGAGAGAAAATGTTTGAGATTTCATTTTGGGGCCTGGCTTTTATAAAAAATTGTCGAGTCGGGCTAGGCATTTGTAAAAAGTGGTCAGGCTAGGCCCGGGTTGATAAAACTCGAACTGTGTAGATCTTTAGACTATTAAACAACATAGCGTACCGAAATATGTAATATTTTCTAGATTGAAAATCTATAATGAATTGGAAATATTAATTATCGGCTGATGTTCCCATGGATCAGTTCAATTGGCTTTTAAAAATTAAACGAGGGCAAATTCCCTCTTTGTCTAACCCCTTCCCAAAAAAAAAAAAAAAATTATGCTACCGCTCCATTTCATCTGTTAATAGTTCAGTTAGTGATTTAAGTTTCATATCATTACTCCTATACTTTATCCTAAACTGCACATCGAAAGTACTTGCTGTAAGGCATTACAAAACTTTAGCGTTTATTAAGCGAATAATTACGAGTGATTTTAAATTATCGACACCTTAGAATGCTTCTTACACTGTGCATTTGTTAGGCCAATATTGGTTAGTATGGTTCTTTTCTCTGGGATTCTAGTGCAGTTTCGATTTCTCGTAGTCAACTTGAAATGTCTAAAGTTTGCCAGTTATAATAGAATTTACCTAAAATTAATTGTCCTTTTTAGGATTACCTACATACTCTCCTACTTTGGAACATCTACACTTAGATTCTATTAAATGGTAAAATTGAGTCTCCTATATTATTATTTCAAATTCTTTTTAAAACACCCTATTTTTTCACATATAGTCTGTACCATTTCTTATTCTTAAGTTTCTCACTAATATAATAGAAATAATATAATAACCACTCGGCCGTTGGTACATGCTACAAGCTAATTTAGGAACCTCCTTTTCTTATTCTTAAAAAAAAAACAAAAATGTAATAACGATAATTTTCTATTTAATTAAATTTTACATACTATTTATCACAAATAAATTTTACGACTTATTTGTTACTTCATCAAATACCATATATACGGTTATTATTAAATAAACCACAAGTACCTATATATACATGTTTAAGGGGAGATGCATTTTTTTTGGACAATATACGCAGGCAAGGGAATGATAAATTTCAATAATGATAAATCGGGGGATTATTATATAATATTAAATATTAAAAAGCCGGTCAGTGTTGGTGGATGCACTTCGCTACTGGGCAGGGTACTTTTGGTGGATGTATTGAATTTGAAAGCAATGATAAATCATTGCATTCAATAAAACGATTCTGAGCGTAGCTTCGGTGTAGTATACATAACTCA